>BMAO01022100.1:0-15680 GCA_019973975.1 Trichonephila clavata
GTTTTGTAAATTTGTTATATTAATTAATGCACATAGTTGGAATATTGTTGTATTGTTATATAGGCTATATAATTTTCGTATGGTAAAAATTTTTATATTGATCTAGATCAGGGGTGGCCAACCTTTTTGGGAAGCGTGCCACAATCTGATAAAAAAAAATTACGCGTGCCACTTTCAACTTTTCCACCAAACTAAAAAATATACAAAAGTGAAAAAATGTTACTTATAGCCATATTATGGGTAATTTACACCAAAAACTTACTTTTAAATGCAAGTTCTATACAGTGAAAATATAAAAAAAGAAAATGGTATAACAAATAAAACAAAAGTAGAAACTTATATTTTATTGTTGATAAATTTTTACAGGATCAGTCAGTTATCTAAGGTACAAAATTAAAATAAGCAGCTTGAAACATTTAATTTTAAATGATTACTAAGCAGTCTCTGAATGTGGCTTTTGAATCTGTAGTTTTTTTACTAAATCATCTATATTTGGATTGGTTCCTGGAGATGCTAACAAAATTAGGTGTTTTAGGTGCATATCAGTTAATTTTGAGCGATATTTTGATTTAATTACTTTCATAACAGAAAACTTTTCTTCACAAACATATGTTGATCCAAACCTACAACAATATCTGACCGCTAAATCATGTAAATTTGGAAAATTACTTGGTGGCACAAATTTCGAAAATTCGATGTAATTCGGATCATTTGCGGTTAAAATAATTTATATTTGCTTTTCAGCGTAATATGGTGCTGTAGGTCAATAATTTCAATTTGTACCTGAGGTGGGTAAGAATTAATGTCTTGAAGAGAAATCGAAAAAGGATTAGTGAAAAGTTCAGTATTTTTTTTATCATCTTTAAAGTCCTCAAACCTGGCACTGAAAGAGAATCCTGCAAAATAAATATAAATTCTTAAATCTATCATAGTTGGGAACATTACTAACTTTGGCAGATAATTCCTGCATGAATGGGAAATGAGTTAATTTTTTCTCCAAACTCCAGACAAAAAAGCAAAAGTTTGTTCACAAAAGAAGATATATGACCAACTAGGGTAGGAAAAATAGAATTTTTTCCCTATAATCTTAAATTTAAATTGTTTAAATGTTCCATTATATCATAAAAAAGAAAGAAAAGCTAAATCCCACAGCTAATTTTCACTCCTGAGAAGCGAGCATTCACTATGCAGTTCATTGTTTTCTTCCAGATATTCTAAAACACATTCCCTCAAACTCCAAAATCTCGCAAGTGAACTTCCTTTGGAAAGCCAGCGCACACTACAATGAAGGGGTAACTCGCCATTTTCTTGCGTTTCTTTGGGGAAAAGCGTACAAGATCTTCGTCGATTCAGAGCACGAGCTCGTATTTTGTTGATACAGCGCACTACGGGGTCAACAACGAAAGACAAGTTTAAGTCCTTGGCACAAAAAGCTTCTTGACGAATAATACAATGGTACTTGAAAACTTTTCTTCCCAAATAATTTTCAAGCAATGCAACAAAACCTTTTATTCTGCCAAACATGCAAGGCTAACACTGTCTAATTTTGTCCATTCTACTTTGTTAATTTGAATTACATTTTTAAGTTCCTCAAAAATGTCTTCACCTGTAGTTAAAACTAGTTGGTGCAAATCAAGAAGTTCTTCCACGGTATCAAAATTTTCGTTCGTGTAACGCACAAACATGCTTAACTGTGCATTGTCAGTGATATCACAGCTTTCATCCAAAGTTAATGAAAAATATTTGCAATTTTGAAGTCCAGAGACAATTTGCGTTCCAACATCTGGACCATGTCATCTATACGACGCATGACGGTATTTCTGGACAAAGCTGTTTTATCAACCATATTTTTGACATTAAGATCACCAACATTTTGGGCGAAAATTAAAAGGCTGCTTTTTATTATCTCCTGTCCGTCAGAATATGGTTTTTTCTTGTGGGCTAACAACAAAGAAAGTTCTTAAGAAGCCTTCACCATGGTTTCCATTGCGTCATTTCTCTTCTGGAACAAGGATTGTTAGCCGGTTAAAGATTTCTTCTTTTTATTGATGAATTCCTTTCGCAAATTTGATCCAACAGGATATTTGCTGTTGAAATCACTATGCAGTTGTTTGAAATGACGGTCCAAGTTAAATTTTTTGGAACTGCTATACAAATTTCCACATATCAAACAAATAGGCTTGGAAGCATTTTGATGTGTAAACAAGTATTGTTCTTTCCAGACAATTTTAAAATCACGTGCTGCAATATCCTCTTCATAATTTCTTTTCGATTCGAACTCAAAAACATTTGGAAAATTTAAAAAAATTTAAACAACTACGCTTAACACTAAAATCTAAAAACATTTTTATAAAAGGAGAAAAGCTAAACGTCTTGCTAAACAGAGTTTAAAATCAACTGAGTCTGACAGTTAGAAACAATTTGCCAATGTAACGCTACAAATTTTTTAGGTTCCGAATCCAGCATTCTGATTAGTCATGGATGCAAGTTCACACTCCCTCTGCTGTACAAAGCGGCTACTTTGTGCAGATAAAATTACTTCTACCGTATCAACAACTGCGCTCCTAATATATTGCAGAATTACTTCTTGACATTACAGAAATTGTAAATAGCCAACATCTCCGGAAAAACCTTTTTATCTGACATCACGCTGACAGCCAATAGCTATAAACTTCAGCCCTGCACAGGGAAGCTGAAATTTGAATGGAAATCTGAGATGTTAAAAATTAACCGCCCCCGAGAGAGGGTGACTTTTTAGACAGTTTCGACCGTCCGAGAGAGAAAGAGAATTTATTTGTATTTAGTCTCACGTTACTCAACACTTTTCTCGGAATGTTACAAAGCAGTAGAATTATAAGTTTTGGAGCATGACCTCATTTTTGGCGTTTTTCTGAAGAAAAGAGAAATCTTGCTTAGCGCCCTTAAAATCTCACGCTGAAAATTTCTGTTTCTTACAAATTCTCTTCATGACAATTTTTTTTATTGTAATTCAATTAATTCAGTAATATTTTCATAATATTTTGTAATTTTTCAAAAGGCCTTCGCGTGCCACAGCTACGACCCCCGCGTGCCACAATGTGGCACGCGTGCCGCGGGTTGGCCACCCCTGATCTAGATAGTAGAAAAATTTCTGGTTATTATTTTGTGAACGGGAGAGTTAGCGAATGGGTGATACTTTATTTTAAACTGGTTCAGCGGACTTTTTTTACAGGGGGGATGTAATATAAAAATAGATATTTCTTTTCGTAACATTTAATGTGAAACTTAATGATTCAAGATGAATGCCATATTTCGTCATCCTTTTCCCTCCAGACACTAAACCTTCCCCGTAGACTTAGTAACGCCTTTGTCTAGAAGCACAGAACCAGTAGGGTCCTGGAAAACCCCATAAATCACGAGATTGGGGGAATTTGCCTGTTCGCTACCTCTTCCTACTTTCCCTATTTAAATATCGTTGTTCCCCAAAAAGTCGTAACTCTTACGCCTATTAGAAAGCTTTGTAACACGTTTTTACAGTGTTCTCCCTACGAAGGAGAAACCCCATGATTTGAATAAAGATCTTGAATTCTAAAGTTGTTGATACTAGGTCGTTCAGTTATGTCAAATATATATATATATATATATATATACATATATATATATATATACATATATATATATATATACATATATATATATATACATATATATATACATATATATATATACATATATATATATATATACATATATATATAAGATCTATATATATATACATATATATATATATACATATATATATAAGATCTATATATATAAGATATATATATAAGATTTATATATGATATATATATATAAGATCTATATATGATATATATATATATATAAGATCTATATATAAGATATATATATATATATATATAAGATCTATATATAAGATATATATATATATATATATAAGATCTCTGGCTTGTGGGGCCCAGCACCTGACCTTGCGGGGGGCCCTGTTATTTTCCGTTACGCCACTGTGTGTGTGTGTGTGTGTGTGTGTGTGTGTGACCACCGGAAAGATGGCGATGAACAAGATGAGTCATAGATTTGAATCCACCATAAAAACGTCGGATGTGTTGGAGCAACAAGAGTTACTTAATGATTTCAACTCAACTTCTCTTAAAGTCCTTACATGATTTTAAAAAGTCTTCTCATTGGCGTGATGCCAAAGTTTCAAGAGAATAACGCCAACTCTGATGTCTTCCTCGTCACTTAATTGAGGGTCAAAATTACGAGATACGTCTTCAGTAACTTTCGTTTAACTTCAGAGTGCACGATTTTAATAAATAATTAACACCAAATAAAATCAGTCAGCGGAAACTTTTCCCAGTTGCTTTCAACATTCAACGTGCAGTTATTACTTATTGCTGAGTCTTATGATTTTAAATTTTTAACTTTTTTATTATCTGTGTATTTATTTACGCACATATTTAATTTGAATAAAAACTTTTTCGTCAGAATGCTTTGGTATCTTTGCAAAAGAGTTTATTCTAGATAAACTAACTCTAGACAAAGAGAAAATACTAGAAAATTGAACTTCACTCTCTGAGTTTTTGCCTTACAATAGTTTATTCTTTTTAAATACATGTTAATATATTGCTAGTTCAGGGTTTTAATATTCAGCGTAAGATCTTTATGTATAATGGGAGCTGTTTCACGTTAAATAAGATTGGGCTGATACATATTATGCAGTCAGGGCCGATCCTAGCAGGTGTGCAGCGTGCACCGCATGCAGGCGGTCAAAACAAGAGGCGGCCGCACAAGCCGCATATAGTTTTATTTATCAAGCAAAACTTTGTATGTATTTCTCAAAGTAAAACTTATAATTAGTGGAATAAATAGGGTGAATTTTAAATAGTTATTGAAAAATCAAAATAGTCCCGAATTCCCCAAGACATAGCATATTTTAAGAAAAATAGAATGTTAGTGCACAGGTCCACATATTCCATTAATGTTTACTCTTTATGCATATCCTTCAATTCGTAGTAAAAGTCGTGGCTGATCCGGCAATACCGAAAGAAAAGTTTTTCTTTTGCTTGTCAGAGGAACTGGCGGCCGACAGTGTATCGATACTTTTAATAAGGGAATCTCAAAATTGATTTTTGCGAAAGTTGTTTTACAAAAATTCTAATGTGGTTAATATTACCTAAGATAAGGAGCGTTTCAATTCAATATATGTTTGGGTAAATTACAAGTTTTCAATTGAATTTACAATTTAGAAAAAAAAATAGAGGAAAGAAGTGAGACTTCTTGGTCTATTTCTATTTTTATTAATGTTTTACTTTTTATTCTTATATAGATAGCTGAGTTGATAACGTCAACGTTAATCATTAGTCAAAATATATATATATATATATATATGAATAATTCTCTAGAGAGGCGACACATTAGGTCTTTGCACACAGGTGGTGGATACCCTAGGACAGGTCATGTATGTAGTAGTCACTGATTGAATTAGCATCAAATTTAATTAACACTCGGGCTATTGGAGATAAATTTTAAATCACGGTAGAAGGATGTGAATGACACTCTTTATCTGGCCGGTAGATGGACTTCAGTAGCCTAATGGCTTATGTCACAAGTCTTGGTCTAGAGATGAGTCGTGATGATGTGTAGAAAATAGATATACATTTGTTCCAATTCTTTGCATGATACATTATTTTGCTAACCAATTAACGATTATTAGGTACAGTTTGAGCAAATATGGCTCTTGCACCGGTATAAAATCAACCAGTCATCTAATATATTTCAAAATTGTGTGTCACAGTTTAAAATTTAGAAATAATTGCACGTAGCAGTTTGATTATTTTGATGTATTTTTAGTCTCATAAATGTAAAAATACTTTAAATAATTTTTATTGCAAAGTGTTCAATATGTTCTTCTGACTTCTCTCAATCTTTCTCTTCTTAGCCTAGTTGCCAACCACTAATACAAAGTATGACCTAACCATACATCTAAATACACTCATGTCCATAAATTAAGGATAATTCAGAATCACACAGAAATTGAACTCTAAAATAAAAACTTCACCTGTAGAATTATCAAACTCGTCTTGAAGAAGAATATGCAAATTACAGGAAACCACCAGATGGCGTCGATAGTACGTCACAATGACGAGAGTGTAAGAGAAGGGTATATAAGGAATGGTGCAAAGAAGTAAAATTGTTCACAAGCGCTTTAAAAGCCTTTCAGTGCAATAACCGCATAGTTATGGCACAAAGCAAGCATTTGGATGATTTTTTACGTGGTAGAATTATCGGACGACTGGAATGTGAACGTACCCAGATAGAAGTATTCGAGAAACTTGGAATCGCCTAGAGTGACATCTCCAGGCTTTGGCAACGATTCCAAGATGATGGTAATGTGAGTAGATGTCACAGCACAGGTCGCCCCCGAGTTACAACACCGAATGAGGACCGGTATTTGGCAGTTACTGCCAATAGAAACAGACGGAGCACAGCATCAGACCTGTCTCGTCAGCTCTCTTCAGCTACCGGTACGACAATTTCAAGGCAGACCGTGTACAGACGCTTAGGGCACATTGGTCTATATGCTCGTAGGCCTGTCAGATGGGTTCCCCTTACCGCAACTCACTATCGCCTGCGATTAACCTGGAGTAGAGAGCATACATTGTGGACACCGCAACAGTGGTCTTGTGTGATGTTTTCCGACGAGTCCAGGTTTAGTTTGCAGTCTGATTCTCGTCGGACTTTCATATGGAGAGAGCCAGGTGGCCGTTACCACCAAGAGAACACCACTGAACGACACCGTTACGGTGATGCAGGATGGCTCGTTTGGGGAGGAATTATTCTTGGTTCCAGAACTGACCTGCATGTTCAGAGTGTAACGATGACAGGCCACAACTATCGGGTTGTCATTCTGGAACAACATGTACGTTTGTTTCGGGGCGCCATGGGTGCTGAATTTCTGTTTATGGATGACAACGCCCGTCCTCACCGTGCAAACATTGTAGACAAATGCCTTCAATCGGAGGATATCACCCGTATGGATTGGCCGGCATACTCACCGGACTTGAATGCAATAGAGCATGTGTGGGATATGCTTGGCCGAAGAATTTCAGCCCGTCAACCCTCTCCCACCTGTCTACCGGAACTTCGGAGGGCATTGCTTGATGAGTGGTGTAATATTCCCCAAGATCAGATTGATAATTTGATACTCAGCATGTGTAGGCGTTGTAAGGTCTGTATTGCTTCGTCCGGGAGACATACTCCGTATTAATCATCATACTAACCATGTTATACTGTTTTTTGTAAATAGGTTCTTTTTTGAAATTTGCTCCAGGGAGTAAAAATTGCAATTTTTATTAATTATGTCAAGCATATAGCATCTTTTTTGCTCTTTACCTTTTGTTTAATAAATAGACTTTACAGATAAGTCAAATTTATTTTGCTTTTGTCTCTTTCTTTGCCTGAAATTCATTATCCTTAATTTATGGACATGAGTGTATATAAAGGACCATCCATAAGTTATAAACCATACATTTTGACAAAACATTACGAAACAAGAATCCTTGCATAAAAAGACATATTACATATAAAAACGATTACAATGTTTTTAAAGTACATGTTTATAGAAGTATAAAAACATGATACAGATTATATATTAAAGAATGCAAATAACTAAAATATATTACTCCAACTCTAAAATAACAATATTTAAAAGTAAATATGAGTTTTGTCTAAAATATCTTACATTTGCAAAGTTAGGTCAGACGATAACTTCACCTAAGTTAAAAAAAGTTTTTCGTTATTGAGATTTTTCAATAGCTGAGACGCCAATAAATTTTTAAAAAATGCCTACAGTTGATTTTTTTTCCAAAAGCTATCAAATTGGGTATTGTATTTTTACCGCATGTTAATCTTGATCTAAGGATACATTTCAGAATCATTGCAGTTTTCTTTTTACATGATAGAATTTTTGTAATTCATTGGAAACGAATTTAAATTTCGTTTTGCGAATGCAGCAATCGATCTTTTAACACCATTCACATGACATTCTTTTTGAAAATTCCCTCCACGATTCTTCTATGCTGCTGCCGCCATCTAGAAATTCAATCTGCAACTGAAATGACAAAATTAAGGTTAGAAAAAAATTTGAACGATTAAATATTCAATTGTCCGAAAGATTTTGATTACAAATATTTTATGTGTTTTTCTAAAGTTTGAAAAGCATTTCCATTACCTTAGCTGAATACAAGTAGGCAGTGGCGTAATGTACACCCCGCAGGGGGGAGAGGATCATTGGGGCCCAAAACCTGATGTTATGGTTTTGCAATCCCTTGTAATATCAGGTTTGAGGCCCCAAACCTGACTTTGTAGGAGGGCCCTTACATTCTCTGTTACGCCACTGTTTTAGGTAGGAAAAGGGGGAAGGTTTTGCGTTTTGTTTCTTTCTATAATGTATTTTATTTTTTTTTAAAAAAAATAGCTAGTAATGTATTTTATTTGGGAAAATCGGTCATAAAAATTTGAAATTCACACAACTAAACTTATTAAACTATTTTCTGTTCACATAAAATCTTAGTGTTTTTTGTCAACAAATGCATGCTCACAGTAGATTCTGCAAAAAATGTAATACCACAAGGTAATGATTCCACAACTCCCCCCCCCCCCCACAAGAAATGTAATACTACAAAACTGTAAATCACATTAACAAAATTTAAAAATTATGTACCCCAGCTGCAATACTGATACGATAATAATTAAATTGGTATAAAGATCGGCACCAAAATAGAGCACACAAAAAAAAATAATAATTTTATTATTCTTAAATAAATATTAGTTTATTTATTTTTAAATCAACACGAATGTTAGATATGCTGAATCTAAAACTGGAATAGAACAAAAATTCGTTGTCTAAAAAGTCCATTTTAAAATTAATTAAATACCGTTATGTTGCGCGAATTCGTAGCCGTGTTTGCTTCTCCCTTGTCGCGGGTTCTAATAAGATCCTTTGTGTGGACAGGTTGATGTTGGAGGGGTAATCTATGAATTCGCGTTATTTAGGTATGGATGCTTAGAGAGTGGGGTGTCGTGCGGTAGGTGTCCTCGACGTAGCTCAGAATTACGAGTTCTCACTCTCATCGCCAATGACCCTAATATAACATTTACTAAACCGGTACGAAGTTGCTTTTAAGTGCCTTAATTTAATGGTGTTTTGGAGGGTAGTCATTTGACAGAACTGATTGGATCGAATGCACGGTGTGTTAGATTTTTCGTCTGATTTTCACTGCCCTTGAGTAAAAAACAAATCATTAAAATCTAGCTATAGGAAAACGTATCTACTTAATTTTACTCAATAATACAAATAGTATGCTTGTGGCTCCATCTATTGCCTTATTTCAGGAGCAATAGTTTCGGCATATAAAATATAAAACTTAAGTAGAAACGATTCAATAAGTTTTTTTTTTTTTTTTTTTTTTTTTTTTTTTTTTGAACACGGCAAAATTCTGTGTATATTGTTCACAGAATATTTCTCTATCTATTATTATTACATGTGTAAAAATGTGTGAAAATGAGAACTCAACAAGGTAAATTCTGTACTGCTTGGCAATATTCGATTTTGTACTTTCTCTTGCAGAATGTTGTTACAAGAGTCATTCTCAAGCTGTGGGGTGCGTCCCCCTTAGAGGGCGTGATAACTCTAAGTGGTGGGAAGCGAGTATATTGAAAAGTCGAAAGTAAAAGATTATTAAAAAATATTAATTTACTGAAAGGAATCAAAACAAAATACATTCTGACATAATAAAAAGTTAAAATACACATTTACACGAGATATAATATATTTGTAAATGTAACACTACAGCACAATGTACTTGATTTAATGTATCAATACAAAACAAGTTTAATAATTATTAGTGACTCTACCATAGACTTGTCTTGCAGAAAAAAGTATTTCAAAGTAAGGTTTTATATTAAAAATTGACACTCAAAGTTCTTCTTCTATATTTAGCTCAGAACTAGGGATTGCAATATAGGACCAAAAGCTCAATACCGGTATTCGGCATTTTTTAAAACTTAATACCGGGATGTCGGTTTTAATACCATATTAGAAATTTTAGGGAAAATAAAGAAAACACAGTGTTTCTTTGTTTTACTTGCCAGTTTTATCAGAGAGTGTAAATATCACAAGAAATAATTTGTAACTTATAAATTATAACAGTATATAAAGAATCACAAAAAAATAAAGGAACTCTTATTTATTTAAATCACAAAAAAGTGCAAATATTACTATCATTTTACCTATAATTTCATCCAAGTTATCTTTTTTCGAAATAATCTAAAATCCCTGACGTCTTGGGCTTAGAAATTGTGTTTAAATTTGTATCTTCACCGCGATTTGATTCTTTTGTCTTTAACAAATTTGGATCATGTTTCATTTTTAAATGTGTATGGAGTCCTCTTGTATTTCCTTCATTCACATTAATAATCGTAGAACATTTTTTACATTGTACATTTGTTACATTTATTCTTTTCGTCATATAAATAATAAAACCAAACGGAAGTATTATCAACTGATTTTTCTTGTTCTGTAAAGTTATTCTTGTTCATTATTATGGGATATTCTTTATGAGTATATATATAATGAATCTAAAAAAAATTTTCAAACCTAGAGTATGATGTGCAAATACAATATGTGAATAACAAACTCACCAATTTAGAAAATATCGAAATATTACTCATTTCCTTCACAAGTTCAACCTTGGTTTCTCAGAAACGAATATCAGACTACGAATCCTGTGCAAATGAAGTATCGCTCTAAGCTGTAATAGGACAGTTTTGTACTTGGATGATTCAGATATTTTATAACTTCTCTTGATTGTACAATGCAACTTTGTATTCACAGTCTAGTTAATTTCGCCCGTTGGGGAGACATTGTAGTAACAGGTGTTGATGGATGAAGGAAGTCAGATGAGCTTGCATATGTTATTCCTCTTTCAAGGAGAACTTAGTTAGGAGAAGCGTATTTAGTTCTTTTTGGCAGAGAAAAAATTTATATATATATACATGTGTGTGTGCGCGCGTGTGTGTGTGTAATAACTTAAATTAATATCAACTCATAATTCGAATATCCTTTATTCATAACATCTAATTCATAAATCCTAATACTCTATTTCGAAACGCATCTCTTTTTCAAGCATTAAAAACATGTTGGTTTATTACTGATTCTTTAAACCTTGAAATTTGATAGATTTATTAGCGATTCCAAGAAATATAGGATCCTTAATGGTTTTCATGCGCTTTTAGTAATAGGGATTAATATTCCCTAAACAATGAAGTCATTTCTATAAATAACTAGTTATTCCCTTCACCTAGACACGTGACTGTATTTTTTACAATGTGTTTTCCCCAGTTCTTCCCTATATATAAATACTTGCTAATTGAATAATCCCTCTCTTGTATTTTTGGCTGAGTATGAGAAGCATACTCAAATAAACGATGTGATCATGAACAAGCCTCTTTTTAATTTTTTCGGCCACGACTACTTCATCACTACTAATTAAAATGAAAATTTTTCTACTGTAAATATATTGCATATATATATATATATATATATGTCCATATTTTAAGTTCAGATTAATAGTCTTTTATCTGTTGTATCTAGCAATGAAAAAAATCAGATGATGGATTCCATGAGTTGGCTTAGAACTGAGGAACCAGCTTGGAAAAATAAAAATAAGAACAACGGAATGAGCGGAATAAAGAAGCTTAATATTTTCACCTTCTGAAATGGATGTAAAATTATTTCATTTATAATATGCTTTTAAGCATGGTGCAATAATTAACACCATAATATAAAAACAGAAACGTATACTGTTTTGCTTTGTTGGCGATCCTTGAACATATGAGAAACAATTAAAAAAATTATTAAATTTCTAGTAAATATCAAAAAACAGGTATTTCAACTTGTGAATATCGGTATTTCAAAACTGTACAAATGACTCAAAATACCGGTATTCGGTATCCCGGTATTGCAATCCCTACTCAGAACTGAACGAGGTGCAGGATCAATGCACGTTTAGCACAGACATCCAATAGGTTCCTCAGACGGTTGCTCAAATGTCCACGAGGATGCTAGGTGAGATGGATATAAGATAAGAGGGCAACAGAGATTTGACTATTCTTCTATTGACATGGAAACATTTAGGAATGGTTGATTGAGGAAATAAGTATTTAATTCAATTAAAAATTAATCTACAATATGTTTCAGTTGAAAAATTAGAATGGAAAGTAACTTAATACTTTTATCTTATTACTTAAAAGTAAACTACTTGAAATATCTCTATTACTTAGAAGTAACATATACAAAATTTAATAATCTTGATAATTTGTACAGTTTGTAATTAAGGTTGTATCGTAGTTTTAGCGTCAAAGTACATTATTATTCCATTCAATACACTGTTATTATATGGGGGTGGGTGTGATGTGAAAGTTATGATTGAAAACTATGTCGCTTAGATTCGAGTAAATGCTGCATTCTTCCTTTCCCCGCAGCGTAGTAGTATAGGCAAATAACACACAGGTAAAGGTTGGCTGGCCTAAAAACATTGTTTAAACCTGCATTCTTGGTTCTTAAGGTTAAGAGTTTGCTGTTGTACTTCTATGGATACTTTAATGGCTTTAATTACTGTTCTGTCTGGTTGTACTTTTATTTATGCTTATTTAGGATAATAGCTATTTAGTAAATATTATTATTGTTATTGATTAGAGAGATGAATAATCAATAATCACTAAAACTGGAAAAAAAAACCACATTTGTAAGATAAACCAAACATAAGATTTTAGAAAGGATATATATGAAATTATAAAATATTAGAAATTTTAAATATATATATGGACTAGCTGTTATCCGCCCTCTTCGCTGGGAATTTCATGATGTTTTATAAATTTTTACTGCTTATATATATGTATAAATTATTGATATCTAAGTCCTGCATTAAGAATTCGATTGTATTGAAAAATATACTTATACCTGTAACTGTCGCCTGCTGATAAAAAAAAAGGGGCAGAACTCATCTAATTTGTGTTTTCTAAAAATCTCTAAAATTGAAGCATAGAATGATGTTTGCTCTTTCGTAACCCAAAAACCAAGTGGAATCCCGCAAAACCAATTTTCGGTGGATCTCTACTCCGTAAATTGAACATGCAAGCCAAATTTCAAGTCTAAATCTAACAGGAAAAAAAAAGTTTTACTATCAATATCCCCGTAATCCCGTTGAGAGCCGTTTTCCAAAATAACCGCTCTTAGCGGATTTCAACTCAACAAAAGAGAAATGCAAACCAAATTTCATTATTATAGTCCTTGTAGCTCGAAAAAAGTAATTTTTTTTGTCAATACGTCCCAGTAACCCCCTGCACCCCCCCCCAGAACTTGATTTGCTTAAAATACATTCTTAGTGGATCCCTATTCAACAAAAGAAACATGCTTAACAAATTTCAAGTATATTCAATTAAAAACAGGAATTTTTTTCTGTAACTCCTCTTGACCCCTCGCAACCCTCCTTGGGGGTCAATTTTCGTTTTACTCTTTGTTAGAGGAACTCTTATCCATGAAAGGAACATGCCTACCAATTTTCAAGCAGGATGATCAAATAGTTTAAAATGGAAATATTTATCAATTACGCCTCTTAATCTCCCGAAATTAAACTTCGTAGTTCATATTCGCGAAACCCATTTTGTAGCGGTTCTCTACTTTACGAAAGGAATCTGCTTATCAAATTTCAAGACTGTACATCTAATAGTTTAAAAATGGGGATAATTATCTATAACGCCACTTGAGCAACGCACTTATCCGCAACGCCACTTCTATGTCTGTTTTCACAAAACCAATTTTGTAGGGGAATTGCACACTATGAAAGGAATCTGCTTAGCAAAATTTAAAGACTGTGCGTCCAATAAATTAAAAATGCAAAAAAAAAAACAATATCAATAACGCCTCTTGAACCCCCGCAACGCGGCCTAGGGGTCGATTTTCACAAAACACATTTTGTAGTGTATCTCTACCCTATGAGAGGAATCTGCTTACCAAATTTCAAACTGTGCGTCTAATAGTTTAAAAATAGAAATAATTATTTATATCTGCCCTTAACCCCCCTTGGGGGTCAATTTTTCCCAAACCCGTTTTGTAGCGGATATTTACTCCATGAAAGAAACATTCCTACCAATTTTCAAGCAGGCAGGTGAAGTAGTTTAAAAACGAAAATATTTATCTAGTACGCCACTAAATCCCCCGCAACGCCATTTAGAAGTCTGTTTCCACAAAACCTTCTTATAGCTGATCTCTACTCTATAAAAGAAATCTACTTATCAAATATAAAAACTGTGCGTCTAATAGTTTAAAAATGGAAATAATTATCTATAACGCCCCTTAAGTCTCGCAACGCCACTTGAGGGCAATTTTCACGAAACCCATTTTGTAGCGTATCTCTACCCTATGAGAGGAATCTACTTACTAAGTTTCAAGACTGTACGTCTAATAACTTAAAAATCGGAATTTCTAACGCCCCTTAAACCCCCGCCCCCGCAAACAATTGCTGCTAATTTGAAATTACAGACACTTCAATTTTATTTATTTGTATAGATATAGATTGGGATTATAATAACTATTGTTTAAATGTGACTAAAAATGTAAATAAAAAAAAAAGAAAGGATTAAAACTAACCGTAAAACTTATAAATTTTTTGTTTCTTGCATTGCTTTTTGATTATGAAGCCTTGATTTATTATTTTTAAAAGTGCATCCGAAACAGCCGATGCTCTACTTAACTGAACAGTGAGTACTAATAAAAAACTAACTGAACTAATAAAAAAAATTATGGCACGTGTCAGCGTATTATCATGTGTGCGTAACATTATTATGTCTCATGAAGGCTATCGGTCGCCAGTAACGAAAACAACGACTTCATTAGCTCAGCTTGGCGTTCAATTTGGCGTTCATCTTGGCATTCAGTTTCACGTTTACCCGTATAATTTCCGTTCCCGTAAGAATACGGGAATAAAATATAGCCTATGTTACTCCCCGTTAATGTAGCTTTCCATTAGTGAAAGAATTTTTAAAATCGCACCAGCCGTTTCCGAGATTAGCCGGAACAGACAGACAGACAGACAGACAAAAAATTTTAAAATTGGTTTTTTGTTATGAGTACCGTATATACTTTTAGTGCATTAAGCAAAAAGCTGCTAATTTGAAATTACAAACAGACACTTCAATTTTATTTATTTGTATAGATTACAGTATTACAAACATTACAGACTCTCTCTTAGGATAGGTCTTATATATAAAATAATTTATATAAAAGTTGGGTTGAACATGTTTTTTGGTCAGTCAACCTTCCTCCTTTCTGTAAATAAAACTAAGCAAAAAAATATTGTAAATAATAGATAGAATATCTAAATCCATTACAAGAAAAAGGTAACTTAGCAAAAATTGTACTCAAAAATGCATAACCCGCGCTAAATCTAAGTACAATAAACAAGTTATTGCCAGATTCTGAAAACAAACACAAATTCAAAACATGGAAATGGCTGAATATTGGCACACTTAGCAAAAGTATGAAAAATTAGAAATAAAATAAATAGTATGTATAAATACTGCCATTACTAGAGGCACACTATGATATTAAATGTATT
>BMAO01022101.1:0-27972 GCA_019973975.1 Trichonephila clavata
GGTATCTTCGTTCAGTTACGTATTATCTATAATTAATTACATTACTGATCTTTTAATGCTTTAGAAAGTCTTTCACAACTGTGATGCAATTATAATCAATAATGTCACCACAGCTGAAAATCCATCTAGCACTTTTAAGATCAAAAGTCGTTGAACTTTCAGAGATGTAGAATGTTACTTCTTCATCTGGTTGATACACAAACACATAAAAGCAACTGAAGAGCCTCTTCATTTAGTATTTATAAAACAAATAGTATATCAAACTGGTCCATTGGTCTAAAATAAATAAATCTTATCTATACCATAAAAAGATAATCACATTATATCATTACTTTCACTACACTTTCCTCATCACCCATGAAGTACCAAACATATGGATGAAATACCTGTTTCCTATAGATGAGAAGACGGATTTTCAAAGTTCATTCCTGTATAACAAACAACAAATATTATCAAAATGATGGATAATTATTATTAAGTGTTTACACCTCAGTTAAACATATTACTTACTTTAAGTATATAGTTTGCTTGTATTGATATGGCATTATCACCTAGTTCTATATTTTATATTAAAACACTTACTGCAAAAGTATTATTATTTTCTAAATTCGTGTGTTTAAAAGTATAAATCAATTTTGCCTAAATTTTATTAGAATGAATGATATAAAAATTACTGTCCCATCACTTTCCAAAATTTGTGGTAATTAAACTGCAATGGAATCTCTATCTGCATGATTTTAAATTATATTCTAATATAATCATAAAACCATTGTGACAAACGCCCATAAGGTGGACTTCTAAATCATACTGAAAAGGTCAAGTGCCAACTATTAATCTATTTGGATATTCAGAACTTTTATTGAGGGCAATAAATTACTCATATAAATCCATGGAAGTAAAAGTGTCAGAATAATCTAGAATTTTAAAATTGAAAATACATATATCTTGCTTCCAAATCTCCGGTTATGTTTGACAAAACATTGTAATATTTGCAATTAGCTACGATATGCAATCTAAACAAAACTTTAGTGACTACTTTAGAAGAAAATTAAGGCATAAACTGTAAATACATTCTGCTTTGTTTACGAAAAGAATATTTTGCTACATGAAACAGATTTTAATCTAACTCACATAGTCACCTGAAATAACTTTCACACTTGTTTGAAACACTAATTCTTTTTATGAAGGGGAGGGTAGAGGAATGAAATGGCATAGACTATCCTTAAGGATCACATCATTGTTAGGGAGGACCCTTTTCGTTGGAATGAAGAAGGTTCTGACAGTTGTTTCCAAGATAAGAACAGTCAAGTGACTTAGGATAAGGTTGAGGAGGTGGAAACACATGAACAGGATAGCTGTTGATTTCAGGGGAGGCGATTGGAATCTATTTTGGGACTGAAAGGGGTTGTGTGGGGTGTATGCTTTCTTGAGTGAGTGAAACATTTGTAGAGATTTTCATTTCAATCAGACTGAAAGCCAGTGGTGTCGTCAATGGATGCTATGCACGGGGCCCTAAAATAATCAAGATTAAAATATACTTGCATGAAAACTTTACAATACTCCTATTGAGTGTCAATATGGCGAGATGCTAATTTATCATAAACATTATTATGGATATCTAAATTCGACAATCTTCAAAATAATTCTTGAGTGTACAGTTTAGTTTTGTTATTCGATTTGAGAAGCCAAGTCCCTACCTCAACTGGACTTTTAGAAGATATAATTTAGAAGTGGACTTATATTAATAAAATGTGAATTTTATGAAGAAACTGGTTGTTATTTCAATAACTCTAAAATAATGTAGTGTTTCAAAGAAATATGAATTCAGGCTCATGAAAAATTCTAACTATATACATAGAAAATATTACATAGTATTTTCAATGAAAGAGAATGTTTGAAAATGTAATTTTCTTCTGTTTTTGCTATAAAATTACATTTAAACAGTTTAATATATATTGGAATAAAATGGAAAATTTTAATCAAAATAAAATCAATTTCTATCTAATGGATCATAAACGGACTAAAATAAAACCAGAAAATTATACAATCTCAAAATAAGTTATTTTGTATTGGAAAAGTCCTTTCGAAATTAAAACAACTACACGTTCAAATGGACTGCACTCTTAAAATTGCCATTAGGAAAAATTCAATCAATAGTAAGATATGTAAATTTTGAAAATAAAGATTAACTATAAATGAGAATTTTGCAGAGTTTATTAAAATAATTTATGTGCCTGGAGCAGGATTAGCAGATAAAGGAAAGTTAATTGTCTGTCTATAAAGCAGCAAAGAGATATTGATCCACAAACTCCATGTGTTTCAACCTCGGTCGAATAACAGGAATGACACCTGGGCTGGCATCTCTTTCCTAACTACCACATAATTGGGAGGGAATGGCCTCATCTACACGGAGGGGTCTTTAGAACATGGGATTTGAGGCCATGACACCCCAGGGCTGAACTCGGCCACCAACCACTAAACAAAAAGCTGCAGGAATAGCAAGATTCTATTAGAAAGGTTAAGAAGTCAGTAACCAATCAGTTTTAATATATTTGAAGTTTCTGAGTTGACAATCTCAATATTCGACAGTTCAGAGAGTGATTAAGCAATCATTTGAAGCATTTTCCATTCTTAAAGTTTAATTAAAGCGCTGAAGGAGTACCGCCCCTCCCATATCTGCTATGGATATCCCATTGTACAAATTATACAACTCTATCACAGCTCAAATTGTAAACTATATTTCCTTATATTATGTAGTTCTGCAGTTTTCTTCCTGGTGTTTCTTGCAATTTGTAACACATGTCACGTTTAACAATTTTGCGTTCATACTAAACCTCCGCTATCAATTGTCCAAACAGGTTTTGCTCCATTCTATAAAAGATAGTTTCTTTTGTTGCTTCACCTTTCAAAAATATGAAATAAATTTATTACAGCATCATAGAAACTTTTTATATAAAGTGTTGGAGAATAATCTGCGTTCAATAAATTGAAATGGTACAACTCTTACTTTTACTACTAAAATCGTTTCTGTTCAGTTATGTTTCAAGGTTTTTAATTAAGAGCAATATTTGTGTTTACACATAGTTAAAACCAGAACCTTTTTGCTTTCATTAATTTTTCTATTGAGAATTGCCAGACTCAATTTGGCCTTGTGTTACTAAAGACAATATTTGGAAGGGGTAGGTACTACTGAAAATTATATGAGCTTAAAATCAGCCTTTTCAGCTGATACTACAATGAGACTTTATTGAGTTCAAATTATTCCATTATACAAGTTTTGTCTCTTCAGATTTATCATGATGTTAAAATGTCTATTATAATACTATAGTAAAATAATTTCAAGTCATGTAATAAAATCAAACTTTAAATTGCACCGAGTTGAGAAAAATTAGATGTTCTGGGGTTTCTAATTTCAGTTGTATCATTATTATTTTATAGTGTTTCAAAACTTTTATGAAACATCTATGGTAAGATTAAACTGAGTAATCTCTGTCATCGTATATAACAAATATATCAATTTTGTAAAACATATTTTAAATATAAAAATATATCCTCATATAACATATTTAATTAAAATAGTGTTTTGATGCATAATTTGGATAATAATGTTTTTAATTAGATCTTTAGAGCATTATTAGTTTTGTTTATGCCTTTAGAAACTTTAATATGTTTTCTCAGGCTTTTCAATTTTGAGGATATATTTCTCCGAAAGTTTTCTAATTAAAGGTAATATTAAAAATTTTGTGAGGTATATGTATGTTCTTTAAAAGTTCAAGTATGGATTTCGATCATGAGAGCACTATTTAAAATCTTAAATTAATAGTTTAAAAATTTGATGTATTTTCCGCCTTTGTAAAAATAATTATTAAAATTCAACAAGGAATTTTAGTAGGGAATAGTTTGAAATCTTCAAATCCATACCCAACTTTTGTTCTCAATAATCTTAGAAACAGAAATTACTAGAAATGAAAAACTTTAAAATTAGTATTTAAAGAAAAATTGTAATTTTAAATAAGACCAGTAAAAATTTTTTATTTGAAGAATCAATTTAATAATATAATCTAAAAAGAAAACACAAATTACTTTCAATGTTACTGTCTTTAAAAAGGGCACTGTGTAGCCTTAACATCACTACTCAAACTAGTAACATATTTAAAGCAATCCATTATTTTTTCTAGAGCGTACCACCCCACACACACACAACTATAGATATAAAGATCAAGGAGGGAAAAAGACGGAATCCAAAAAGTTCTGGAAAACACACATGCACACATATATATATATTAGCCGTTACCCGCCCGCTTTACTGGGTATTTCATGACGTTTTATAAATATATATATATATATATATACTGTTTATATATGCAGATATATATATATAAATTATAGATATCTAAGCCCTAGCATTAAGAATTCGTATATATTGAAAAATATAAGTATACCTGTAACTCTCGACACAAAAAAAAACAGGACTTCTAATTTGTATTTTCTAACAATTTTAAAAATTGAAGTATAGAAGGATGTTTGTACTTTCGTAACCCTATAGCCAAGTGGATTTCCGCGTAACCAATTTTTGGTGGAACTCTACTCCATAAAGTAAGCATGCGAGACAAATTTTAAGTCTAAGTCTAATAGAGTAAAAGCGAAGTTTTTATTATCAATTCCCTCCGTAATTCCGTTGAGAAACGTTTTCCAATATAACTGTTCTTAGCGGATTTCAATTTAACAAATGGAAAATACAAACCAAATTCCACTATTATAGTCCTTGTAGTTCGAAAAAAGGAAATTTTTTTGTTTCAATACGCCCCAGTAACCCCATGCTCCCCCAGGAGTTGATTCCCTAAAATACATTCTTAGTAGATCCCTATTCAAAAAAAGAAACATGCTTAACCAATTTCAAGTATGTGGGTCTAACAATTCCAAAACGGTATCCCCCCCCCCCATAATTCCCAGTGACCTCTCGCAACCCTCCTTAGGGTTTAATTTCGTTTTAATGGAACTCTGTTCCATGAAAGGAACATGCCCACCAATTTTCAAGCTGGTAGGTATAATAGTTTAAAAAACGGAAATATTTGTATCCATTTACGCCCCTTAACCCCCCGAAATGAAACTCGTGGTTTAATTTTCACCAAACGCATTTTGTAGCGGTTCTCTACTCTGCGAAAGGAATCTTTTACCAAATTTCAAGACTGTACGTCTAATAGTTTAAAAATGGGAATAATTATCTATAGAGCCCCTTGAGAACCCGGAAACTGCAACTTGGGGGGACTGTTTTCACAAAACCCATTTTAGGAAATGTACTGTATGAAAGGAATCTACTTACCAAATTTGAAGACTGTGAGTCTAATAAATTAAAAATGGAAAATAATTATCTAGAACGCCCCTTGAGCCCCATCAACGCCATCTGGGGTCAATTTTCAGAAAACACATTACACAGCGGATCTTTACTCCATGAAAGGATTTTGCTTATCATATTTCAATAATGTACTTCCAGTAGTTTAAAAATGAAAACAATTATTTATAACGCCCCTTAACCCCAGTAACGCCCCTTGCTGTTCGAATTTCGCAAAGTCCGTTCTTAGAGGATCTCTACTCCATGAAAAGAACATGCCTACCAATTTTCATATCTGTAGGTTGAATAGTACCGGAGATATCGTGATTAGTCAGTCAGTCAGTGAGTGGGTGAGTCCCTTTTCTCCTTTATATATATAGATAGATAGATATATAACCCAAATTTGTTGGTCTTAATTCAGTAACAGCTTTAGAAATCATAATAGGTCGCCTTTTTAGTCCATTGACTTTTTTGGTTTCTTCCATTTTTATTACACTATATAATATATATATGATCATATATACACGTATATATATCTATATATATAAAGGAGAAAAGCGATTCACAACACTGACTGACTGACTGACTGACTAATTACGATATATCGGGAACTATTTTACCTACAGACTTGAAATTTGGTAGACATGTTCCTTTCATAGAGTAGACATCCGCTAAGAACGGATTTTCCGAAATTCGAAACGCAAGGGGCGTTACGGGGGGGGGGGGTTAAGGGGCGTTATAAATAATTGTTTCCATGTTTAAACTACTCAATGTACAATTTTGAAATTGGGTAAGCAGATTCCTTTCATACAGTAGAGATCCACTACAAAATGAGTTTGGTGAAAATCGACCCCCAAGTGGCGTTGCAGGGGCGGGGCTTAGGGGGGGGGTATGGATAATTATTTCCATTTTTAAACTATTTTACGCACTGTCTTTAAATTTGATAAATAGATTCCTTTCGTAGAATAATGATCAGTTACAAAACCGGTTTTTGTCAAAACAGACTTCTAAGTGGCGTTGCGGGGGATAAGGGGCGTAATAGATAAATATATCCGTTTTTAAACTACTTCACCTACCTGCTTGAAAACAGGTAGGTAAGTTTCTTTCATGGAGTAAATATCCTCTACAAAATTGGTTTTGGGAAAATTGACCCCCAAGGGTTGTTGCGAGGGTGGGGGGTTTAAGGAGCGTTATAAATTCCGATTTTTAAGTTATTAGACGTACAGTCTTGAAACTTAGTAAGCGGATTCCTCTCATAGAGTAGAGATACGCTACAAAATGGGTTTCGTAAAAATTGCCCCCAAGTGGCGTTGCGAGACTTAAGGGGCGTTATAGATAATTATTTCCATTTTTAAACTATTATATGCACAGTCTTTATATTTGATAAATAGATTTCTTTCATAGAGTAGAGATCAGCTATAAGAAAATTTTGTGAAAACAGACCTATAAGTGGCGTTGCGGGGATTAAGTAGCGTAATAGATAAATATTCCCGTTTTTAAACTACTCCTCCTACCTGCTTGAAAATTGGTACGTAAGTTTCTTTCATGGAGTAAATATCCGCTACAGAATGAGTTTTGGGAAAATTAACCCCCAAGGGTTGTTGCGAAGGTGGGGGGTTTAAGGGGCGTTATAAATTCCGATTTTTAAGTTATTAGACGTACAGTCTTGAAACTTAGTAAGCAGATTCCTCTCATAGGTTAGAGATAAGCTACAAAATGGGTTTCGTGAAAATTGCCCCCAAGTGGCGTTGCGAGACTTAAAGGGTGTTATAGATAATTATTTCCATTTTTAAACTATTAGACGCGCAGTCTTTATATTTTATAAATAGATTTCTTTCATAGAGTAGAGATCAACTATAAAAAGGTTTTGGGAAAACAGACCTCTAAGTGGCGTTGTGGGAGATGAAGTGGCGTAATAGATAAATATTTTCGTTTTTAAACTACTTGACCTACCTGCTTGAAAATTGGTAGGAATGTTTTTTTCATAGAGTAAATATTCGCTACAAAACGGGTTTTGGGAAAATTGACCCACAAGGGGTGTTGCAGGGGGTTAAGGGCAGATATAAATAATTATTTCTATTTTTGAACTATTAGACGCACAGCCTTGAAATTTGGTAAGCAGATTCTTCTCATAGGATAGAGATACACTAAAAAATGTGTTTTGTGAAAATCGACCCCTAGGTGGCGTTACGGGGGTTCAAGGGGCGTTATAGATATTTTTTTTGCATTTTTAATTTATTGGACGCACTGTCTTCAAATTTTGCTAAGCAGATTCCTTTTATAGAGTGCAATTCCCCTACAAAATGGGTTTTGTGGAAAACAGAACCAGAAGTGGCGTTGCAGGGGCTCAAGTGGCGTTATAGATAATTATCCCCATTTTTAAACTATTAGACGTACAGTCTTGAAATTTGATAAGCAGATTCCTTTCGTAAAGTAGAGAACCGCTACAAAATGGGTTTCGCGAATATCAACTACTAAGTTTAATTTCGGGAGATTAAGAGGCGTAATCGATAAATATTTCCATTTTTAAACTATTTGATCATCCTGCTTGAAAATTGGTATGCATGTTCCTTTCATGGAATAGAGTTTCTCTAACAAAGAGTAAAACGAAAATTGACCCCCAAGGATGGTCGCGAGGGGTCAAGAGGAGTTACAGAAAAAAATTCCTGTTTTTAATTGTTAGACCCAAATACTTGAAATTTGTTAAGCATGTTTCTTTTGTTGAATAGGGATCCACTTAGAATGTATTTTAAGCAAATAAAGTTCTGGGGGCGTGCAGGGGGTTACTGGGACGTATTGACAAAAAAATTCCTTTTTTCGAGCTACAAGGACTATAATAATGAAATTTGGTTAGCATTTTTCTTTTGTTGAATTGAAATCCGCTAAGAGCGGTTATTTTGGAAAACGGCTCTCAACGGGTTTACGGGGATATTGATAGTAAAACTTTTGTTTTCTTCTGTTAGATTTTGACTTGAAATGTGGCTTGCATGTTCAATTTACGGAGTAGAGATCCACCGAAATTTGGTTTTGCGTGAATCCACTTGGTTTATGGGTTACGAAAGAGCAAACATCATTCTATACTTCAATTTTAGAGATTTTTAAAAAATACAAGTTAGATGAGTTCTGCCCTTTTTTTTGCGACAGTTAAAGGTATAAGTATATTTTCCAATACAATCGAATTCTTAAGGCTAGGACTTAGATATCAATAATTTATACATATATATAAGCAGTAAAAATTTATAAAACATCATGAAATACCCAGCGAAGCGGGCTGGTAACAGCTAGTATATATATATATATATATATATATATATATATATATATATGTCCATATATACACGTATATATACATATATATATGTATATATATATATATATATATCGTCTCCCTCCACCACTTCTCTCTATAAAAATAAAACTTCGGAAATTATTTTTTTCCTCAAGTCTCAACTGAAGATTTACTAAATTTTTCTTCAAAAAATTTAAAATCCCTTCCCTCTTCTTAGCCCGATGGA
The DNA here is from genome assembly GCA_019973975.1 of Trichonephila clavata. Lineage (NCBI taxonomy): Eukaryota > Metazoa > Arthropoda > Arachnida > Araneae > Nephilidae > Trichonephila > Trichonephila clavata. The sequence continues at coordinate 8,848 of BMAO01022101.1, forward strand.
CTTTATTTTTGATATCCAAGATAACAATCATAAACATGCTTGTGAATTCACTGACGAACTTCCTCTGTAAATCATGAGTCTTATGAAGATAATTTCATGAAAGAATTGATAGTAACATCAGATTTCAAAAGCGCACTACTGTTCTCCACGCCATTCCTCTGGGGAATTTAAGCATCGCAATCGCGCCACTAGAAAAGGAGATCAAAGCAATAAAAATTCAAAAGAAAAGAGCCGATCACAAATATGCACCGATTTTATCTCCGCTTATAATTGGCGACACTAAAAATAACATCATGAGAGTATAAAGGCAGACTATATACAATAAATATTCTGAAAACGTTGCACGTAGGAAATAAAAAAATAAGCTTAGCTTGAAAATTAATTCAATTAATATAATAATTTAATTCAAGGCTGTGAAATTTGTGTCACATTTTCATGAGTATTGAAAACACTGGCGGAGCTCGTCCTGAGGGAACCCTGTATCATCCTTGAGGGCACTCTCTAAGGACACCCCTGCAATTTTTTGCTTACACGTTTGGGTGCCCGCCCTCAAAACTTGGGGCCCCGTATCATTGATATGCGGTAACTATGCCCCTGATTGGAAATAGCATTAATTTGTAAAACAAGAAATGGAATGCTGTTAAAAAAGGACTGACAAAAAAGTGCTCTAGTTAATATTTTCTAAGAAAAAAGACATTTTCTTTTTAAAGATTCAAATCGAAACTTTATTTCCATAATAAGCATCCTTCTATGACATCCCTTCTATGACAATTTCAAATACAATTTGTATCTAAGACATATGAGCAGAAAGAAACTTATTAAAATTTCGCATATTTCTATCAAACAAAGAGAATTTGATCGATAAATAAATAAAGGTAACAAAGATAAATAAAACAAATATTCCCTAAAACTCGAAGAAAAAAAATACTTTTTCTAAATTTCAAATAAAGATCTACCAAATTCTTCGTCGAAAAATTAAAACCCCCACCCATATTTCGTTTCCCTTCTTAATCTTATGGGCATTGTTTATGATACCTAAGACAGTGTAGACGTATCTGTCAAGAGATAATTTGAACGTTTTCTTCCTAAAAATCCGGAGCCTTATAACGATGATTATATAGAAAATTTGAAATGAAGTACATGATTTCTAAACTACAAAACCAATTTCCACAAAAAGGGATAAATGTCATCCGAAACTAGGAAACAGTAAAATTCTACAAAAGAATTCCCTCAAAAATGTTATACTCAAAGGCCTACCCTGAAATACAATAATTCATGTGACAAAATATCAAATGCATTGCACTCAATTATTTTCCATATGAATGGGAAAAACTCACATAATGATTATACCCAAATTAAGCAAATATATACTATGTTTTCCGACAAATCTAGACCGATTAGCCTCATCATTTCTGCAGAAAAATGTATTTTTGAGTAGATTTCAGAACTATATATACTTAGAAGTGCAATGCACATTTTAATACTGATCCACTAGCACGGCTTTCAAAAAAAAAAAATGTCTACACACCCGATTTTGTGCGGCAGTGATAGAACCTTATTCAAACGTTGAAACTATTTTTGAAAACTCTTTCACATTCTTTCCTCACCCCCCCCCCCCGTTTGCTGACACGTTTTTCCTCTCTTCGATCTGGTTCTTCAAAGAGCGCATGCGCTCTCATACCGACTACATCTGTCAATCATTTTTAAACCACACCCCGTTGCTATAGTAACGGTAGGTTTCCAGAAAACAGACTTCATCTTTATGACGTCATCCGAGTTGCAAGCAACGCCGTCTGTTGGATAAAGCAGATCTGTGAAATTTCGACGACGCTCTTAAGAGCTTACAGTTTTGCTGCACTGTTTGATTTCTCTTTGGCAAATTCATCAGTTATTTTTACATTATCTATTTTGACCAAAACATTTTATTCTGTATATAATATGGCCATGTAGTTCAATTTGTCTTTTCTCCCATAGTACTTCTTAAATTATTTTTATCACGTTTTAAAACTAAAAAAGATCATTCACCTGAGGCATTCGATTTCGGTATTGTTAAAAATATTTTCAAAAGTTTTTCAACATTAGGATTTCTCTTGCATTTCAATAAATTTATAGCGGGGTTTCATTGTATCTTTGCTTTCTTTTCATTTCTTGTTCCAAGGTGGCGTGATTGGTTTGTCGCTGACTTTTGCACATCAAGTTTTGGGGCCCCTATCAGCGTTGGGGGCCCTGGCGGCCGCCAGGTCCGAAACCCGCTTAATCCGCCACTGAATGGGACGAACTATTTTATATGGGCTCTTAAGATAAGATGAAGGCTGCTTTGAGCCTGAAGAGATTGGATTCTATATTTACCAACGAAAAACCCAAAGACCTTAGCCGTAAAGAGGATTCCGATTGCGAACAAAGAAATTCTGACGCTGTCTCGTATATAAAGCTATCCCTTGCCGACGAACAGGCGCTACAGTTTGAGGGCAACGCGAAAGTGCTGCCGGATAAAATTAGAGGGACTTTCATCGGACGTGCGGAGGACCGCAAAATCGACGCGGGCAATGAACTCAAAAACCTCATCATGAACAAAAGAGAAAACGCGGTGGATTACATTGCAAGAGCGAGGGGCATCTCGACAAATAGTGCAGCGCCCGGGGGTTTTGGCCTCGGACTTTCGTTACAGTGAATGAATTTATATGGTTGATGTAGGATTTTGTTTTTTATGCTATAAATTACAAAGTTTACCCAAAATTTTTTTGTGCTTTTAATTTTTTATTATTTAAACCAAAAATATAAACAATTAATATTCGAGCATATGTAATTAATTCTACTTAAAATAATATTATTTTCATGTATACGTTTGATTTCACCTAGGTAGACATAGATTACATAAATGAATATCTTACAAACATACCTGAGTGTGTGAAGGGATGTAGGGACCTTGACAACGTAGTAAAACGTGGAGGGGAGAACGGAAAATTCACCTGAACAGAATATTTCGGGCTAGTTCAGTTATAAATGACACGTGTCTTGTGCACGTTGTGTATATTTAAAAGTGGAAATTTGGTGATTTTACGAAAATGTTTGTATATTTCTGACGGAAGTTATATTGAAAACGATTTTTTCCCATCAAACTTCTACATAAGAATTTTGATTTCTTCGTTAAAGTAAGTAGATTGAAAATATGCAGTTAATTATTAGAAGATCAATTAAATAATAGTTGAATTGATGATTAAAGGTCAATTCAAGTGAAAAAATAATAATGAATAAAATGCAATAATTTAATTAATGAAGTATTTAATTATTTTCTATTACAGTTTTCGAACAATGGATAAACCAACGACCAGTAGCATGACTGATGAACATAGCTGCATAAGATGTGAAAAATTGGATTCATCTTCTGAAAACAATTCAGATTTGGGTGATATTATAAAAATAAGTAGAGGAGTAACCACGTTGGAACTGCTTCAAGCGAACGACAGGATGGATTGTTACCTCACTTACAAACTGATGTTGTTTACGCCCATACAAGTTGTCGGCAAAAATATATAAATAAAAAATATATTGAAGCGTATAAAAAGAAGCCAGTTGAAACTCCAATTTCGCCTCCAAAAAAGAAACTCCGAAGTAGCATTGATTCATCAAACTTTGATTGGGGGGGAAAAACTGTTTTCTTTGTGGGCACGAAGCTAATGAGGAAAAAGAAGCAAAATTGAATAAAAATCGGCGAAGACAAGTTTCATACATTAATACTTCAACTTTAAATGACTCTATCATGAATTTTATTGCCGTACAGAAAAATGATTATTATCGAGAAATTCATAAAAGAACTTCTGTTATAACAGATTTACAGGCACTTCAAGCAAAATATCACGCAGATTGTTATAACTTGATCAAAAATTCTATTCACCTGAGTAATGTTGACAAGAAAGGTTCTCCGAGATCTTTGATAATTGATACAGCAATGAAGCAAATATACACGTACATAGAGGAAAATGACCACTGCCAATTTATCATGCAAGAGTTGAGAAATGCCATCACTACTGAGTATATGAAAAAACTATAAGAAAACGACTGATAGACCGCTATCATGATGATATTGTAATATCGTGTAAATTTGGATCTAATAACATCATATGTTTCAAAAAAATTAACCATAATATACTAGCAGAAAATTGGTACAATCAATAACATAAGAGTAAAGAAGAAGAGGAATTACATATATCGAAAGCAGCAAGAGAAATTATTAGGAGGGACATAAGAGCTCAAGTGTACGATAATGAAAATTATACTCCCAGTGACAAGATGCTTGAAAATATTAATGATTCAATTCCAAAATCTCTCGTTAAACTTTTTACTGTCAGAAATAATATTAAAAGATAAGAAAAATAGAATCAAAACAATTCCTAGGTATGAAAAAAAAGTGCAAGTCTATCGCACATGCAATTATATCAGCGGTGCGACCAAGATCATTTCTATCACTTTTGCATATTACTTTGGCTGTAATGTTTCATAGGAAATTTGGCTCCAAAAAAGTTATAAATATATGTCCTTCCTGGCTTTTGTGCTTCATACAAAGAGGCAACATTGTACGAAGCTTCAGCTACATTTGCAACTCCACCTGAAATAAAACCTGGCAGCTTCGCTCAATTTGTGCATGATAATGCTGATTTCAATATCAATACTATTGTTGGTAAAGGTACGTTCCACTATATGGGAAGCATTGAAATAATTACTCCAGCTGATAGTATACAACCTCAACGACCTATCGAACGTTTGAAGACTCTTCTACCTGAATCTGAGTTTGCTAAAAAAGGGAATATCCCTCTTCAAATGTATCCAGCTTCTGTGGGTACAGGCTTCTCAAACATAATAACCAAGTTATCTGAAGTTAACTATTTTATTGCTATTATAAAAAAAAATTTCAAATTTGAAAAAAAAATTAAGATCACAATTTTTTAATAGGTAAACTTTTTTATATGTATCATTAGCTAAACATTCCATTTTGAATTTTTTAATTTTATTCACTGTAACTGAAATCCGAAGTTTTCATGTATTTAACGCCCCGGGCGCTGCACTAAAAGTGTCACTCTCTCGGTTTAGATGTCTCACAGAAGGAATTGGTGTATTATACAATTCGAGGACTGACAGAAAAATTTACTCGTTTGAGGGAAATTTTGAAGACCCAACGGGAGAAATCTATGGAGGAAATCCTCTAAATTCTACGGGAAGAAGAAGCCTCCGTCAACTTACCATCTAAAAATCGTATGGAAGGAATAAATGCTGGAGCATTTTATTCTAGAAAGAAAAATGAAAGACAAACGAGGCTTTGCTATATTTGCAGAAGGCAAAATCATCTTGCAAAGGATTGTTTTTACAAAAATAAAAACACGCCAAACAGAACGAACCAAAGAAATAATCCATCAAGAAATCCAAGTACTTCTTCAAATTCAGTTTTCACAGCTTCGAACCGCGAAGAAAAATTCTGTGATAACACTTGGATCCTGGACAGTGGAGCATCCTGTCATATGGCCAAAGACCCTGCATGGTTTCAGCAAATAAGTCCCGAAATTATGGACATTTATTTAGCAGATAAAGATTCCAAAATTGTAAGTCAAGGAACTGGAAACGTTTCAGCTAAAACTGTGAGTACAAAACATTGTAATTCTATTAATTTAACAATTACTAATGCCAGTTATGTTCCTCAATTAAGGTGTAACTTACTGTCTGTAACATGTTTAATGGATAAAGGTTGTAAGATTAAATCAGATAATAATTGTGTATTGATGTATGATAAAAATAATAAGTTAATAACAAAAGCATTTAAAAATAATGGTAGATTAGAAATAAAATTAGAACCTGTGTATAATTCTGAGTGTTATTTTTCTGACCAATCTACAAATAATTATGAAATTTGGCATAACAGGTTATGTCATTTAAATTGTAAATATATGCTTAAAATGAAAGATTATATTGATATTGATAATATAAATAATTTCAGATGTGAAACGTGATATAAGTAAGGTAACCAGAAAAACTCTTCGTAGTATTGAAATAAATCTGAGTTCGCAAATTGTTAAGTTGCTCCATGCCGACCTGTGTGGTCCACTTAATATCGAATCATATGGTGGTGCAAAATATTTTATGGTAATAGTAGATGATTTTTCTGGCATGTACTTTACTTATTTCTTAAAAAAATAAATATGAAGTGTTTGATATATTTTCCCAATTTAAAGCTAAATATGAAAATTTAACTAATAAAAGGATTAAAAAGATGAGAACTGATAATGGGTTAGAATTTGTAAATGAGCAACAAGATGATTTCCTTGCTAATTTAGGAATTTTTCATGAAAAAACTATTCCAAGTGAAAGTAATGGTAAAGCAGAAAGAACGAACCGTGTTCTTCTAGAAAGAGCTAGATCTTTATTATATGAAAGTAAGCTTCCTTTAAAATTTTGGGCTGAAGCTATTAATTGTAGTACTCAGGTATCTAATGTAACACTACGAAAAGGGAAAGAAAAAATCCAATTAGAAATTTGGACAGGTAATAAACCGAAATTACATTATCTAAAAAAATTTGGCTGTGTGGCCTATTTTCCCGTTCCGAAAGTATTAAGAAATAAATTTGAAGTTCCAGGAAGGCGTGGAATTATGCTAGGATATGCTAGAGAAAGGAGGGGATATCGAATTTATGATATTAAAAATCAAAAAGTAATTGAGGAGAGATCAGTTAAATTCAATGAATCTTTAAAGGGTAGTAGTTATTTTGGTGAAAATGAAACATGGGATATTGACTCGTTTTTTGAAATCTCTCGCGAAATAAACGAAATTAATCAAAATTCAGAAAATAGAGTATTGTCTAATTTTGAAATAAATAATGAGCCTGTAGCAATTGAGAATGATAACTCAATTCCCCTTCAGACTACACCATACTATCAGACAGGCAGAATCCAGTACTTGAATTGAATGATGTACAAAATCAAATCCCTGTTAGAAGATCGGAAAAACTAAAATCTAAGCAGATGTCAGTTCATTTAACGGATAATGTACCGAAATCTTATTTTGAGGCAAAAAAATAGTGCTAATTGGCAAAATTGGAAATTAGCAATGGAGAATGAATTAGATTCGTTAGATAAACTTAAAGTATGGGAAATAGTACAAAAACCTGCAAAATCAAAATTAATAAAAACTAATTGGGTATATAGTTTAAAACAAGATGATGCTGGGGAAAGTATAAAATACAAAGCAAGGCTTGTAGCAGCTGGTTTTAATCAAATTAAAAATATAGATTATTAAGAGTCGTATTCACCAGTTGTAAATATTGAATCTTTTCGATTGTTAATTGCACTTGCAGCTAAATTAAAATTAAATGTTAATTCCTTTGATGTAAAAACTGCTTACTTATATAGTGATTTAGAGGAGACTGTGTAAGTGTTACCTCCACCTGGTTATGAGAAATTAATTGGAGATGACAAAGTTTGTAAATTGAAAAAGAATATTTATGGTTTGCCACAGTCAGGTAGACTCTGGTATATGAAACTAAAGTGTAAATTAGAAAAATTTGGATTCAAACAATTAGCATCTGATAATTGTGTATTTATTAAAATTGATAATCAAAGTGTTCTTATATTATGCATGTATGTAGATGATTTGGCTATTTTTTGTAACAATGATAAAATGTATGAAGATATTGTTAATAAGATTAAAAATGTATTTGAAGTAGTTGAAAGCAAAACTGATAAGTTTTTAGGTATGGAAATTGAAAAACATGAAAATGGTATTTATTTATCTCTGTGTGAATATATTAATTCATTATTGATTAAATATAATTTAAAAAACTGTAAAAGTGTTAAGACTCCAATTGTGAAAGGGGAAGATAAAAGTTTTTCTTCTACAAATGAGTTTATTGACAATACTAAGTATCAGGAATTAATTGGTGAACTTTTGTATTTAACTAATAGAACTCGCCCTGGTATTTCATTTGTAACATCTTATTTATCACAATTTAATCATAAACCAGAGAAAAGACAATGTAATTTTTGTCTAAAAGAGTATTTAGATATTTGGTGGGTACAAAAGATAAAAAATTGTTTTATGAAAAAGAATTTGGTATTTTAAATTCTAATTCAGATGCAAGTTAGGGAAATGCAGAAAATGGAAAATCATTTTCTGGTGGTGTAATTTTATTTGGTAATTCATTAATTTTATGGAAATGTCGTAAACAGAAAAGTGTTAGTCTATCAACATGTGAATCAGAGTTAGTTTCTATTTCTGAAATTTGTAAAGATATAATTTGGACTGTAAATTTGTTAACTGAATTAAAATGTAAACAATTTATAAATAATGCTGTAACTTTAAATTCAGATAGCCAAGCAGCAATTCAGTAGATTAAGAGTACCCGTTCTTCAAATAAATCAAGGCATATGGATTTACGTTTTCATTTTGTAAAAGATTTAGTTGAAGATACTGTAATTAAATTGGAATACATGCAAACAGAATTTTTAATTACAGATTTTCTTACGAAAGCCATAAATGTACAAAAGTTAGAGTATTCAATGGAAAAGATTTCACTACTCTCTTGATTTTATGTCACTGTGTTTATTGTTATATTTTATGTGTATTGTGTATATGTTTATGATATTGTAATTGTTTGAAAAAAAAATGTATCACTCGCAGGAGGTGTGTTGGGTTGAAGCGAGAGCGAACTATTTTTTCTGGCGTAAGGATATATGTGTGATGTGTCCACGCGTTTTTCCCGCTTCCTCCAACGCACTTCTTCTACGGGGACCACACCTCGATCTATACGCTGTGTGCTATGAACTTTCTTTATGCTGTGTGCAGTATTCATTATCGTTTTATTTGTTTGTCCATAATAAACTGTGCTGTTCAGAAGAGGTCTGAAGAATTATTTTACAAAAAGAACAACACATTTCTACTAAGCTGGTTTTTACAGATCTTAGGCAACTCATTAAATTCCTCATCGGATTCTTTCATTGCGAGATGCAACAAATAAAAAACTAGTAATCTGAACGCATCAATTTTTCGACATTGATGCACAGACCATGTTCTTGTAATTTAGAAAATAACATTTGGAACACCTCAAACTAAATGAAGCAACTAAAATGTCATCGACAAAGGCATAAACACCAAGTAACTCTCTTGTGACCGCATCTATGAACCTTTGGAATGTGGTTGATACATTACATAGTCCGAATTGCATTCTTGTTCTTTCAAATAACCCAAAGGGTGTACAGATAGCCATTTTTGGAATATCATCCGGGTAAATCGGTATTTGATGATATGTCAATGTGACTAAATACTTTTGCATCATGCAATTCAGTCGTGAAATCAGATATACACGGTATCGGGTATTTTTCTTTTATTGTTTGAGCATTTAAAGCACGGTAATCTTCCACGAGCCGCCAATCCATAGTTCCCTTTTTGGGCACAATGTGAAGTGGGGATGCATAATTACTTCGTGAGTGTCTCATATGGCCCAATCGGATCATGTTTTGAAAATCCACTCCAGCTATTTTTAGCCTATCTGGAGCTAAATGGCGCGGTTTTGCTACGACTGGATGACCTATTGTTTCTATGTAATGAATAGTTTTATGTTTAAGTGGTTGGTCAAGTAATTTTAAGCGGTTGTTCGGGTTGGGTAATTTTGTGATGCTGGGAAAGTTAGCTAAATGTGTATGATACACAGAACTGCTCGATATCGTTTCAACTGAATGTATAGTTGTTTCTTTAACATTACCCATTGACTGAATTTTTGTTTTCATGTCTCTTAGACATTTATTCCGTAGATCAGAAACTAACTCATGAAAAAGAAGAAAATCTGCTCCAAGAATAGGTGTAGTAACATTAGCTATCAGAAACGCGTCCAAGAATAAAATCTTCTTAATTTAAAATCTAAGGAAGCTGTTTTTTGTCCCTAAACATTTAATTGGCGACGAGTTTGCAGCAAAAATTGTTTGTTCGATAGGATTTCTTTTTTGGTAGTTATTTGCCGGAAGAATTAACACGCCCAATCCAGTATCAATCAAAAATGACAAATTGGTTGTCCCATCGCGTATAAATAGGTGATGTGATATTTGCGGCAAAGAACATGTTGCTTTTATTTTTCGCCGTTTCCGTTTCCTTGAAATTTACAAGGCGAAACGTTTTTTTCAGGATAAGTATTGATTTTTACTACTATCTCTCGATCTTTGTTGATTGCTACTTCTACGAAAGGGAGAACAATGTCGAATTTTTCAATTCGTGAATTTAATTTTTCGATTTCACGAAGTAGTTTGTGTTCAAAAGATCTCGTATTCTTTTTGTTTACAGCGTAAATCTCCATGGGAATAGGTGTAACTTCCAAAATTCTATCCGAAATTTTGGCTGCTTTATCTAAGGTAAGGTTAGATACTGCAACCAAAATGGTTTGTATTGATGTTGGCAATCGTTTCAAGAACAATTCGAGCATAAATTTTTCTTGTACTTTTACCTTTTCTGCCCGCCGTCTCATGTTTCTCAGTATCTCAGAAGGTTTCTATTACCTAATTCTTCACCTGATAAAAGGTGGCGAATTTTCTGTTGGGAAGATACACCTGACCGATTTATTAGATCAGTTTGCAAATTATTATAAGGATCAGTTTTATTAGTATTTGTCAAAATATCGCGCACAAGTGATGCAACCTCTGGAGATAAATGGGAAACAATATATTTAAATTTAGAAGCTGATTCTGTTATCAGTATTGCCAGACCTTGCGATTTTTTATGAATTTTTCTAGTTTTGAAAACTTTTTGCTACTTTTTTATCCTATTGCTCTATCGCGAATTTTACGCTACTTCACTTGATGATTCCGGTACTTTTTGCTACTTTCAACCAAACATAAAAGTATTGGAGCAATTTCGAAAAAATGAGTTATTTGTAAAAAGTCCTCAACAAAACTTTGGTGACTTATGTCGCATGTTAACATGGGGAAACTCTGAAACGATACGGAACGCTGTAGGAAGTTGATTTTGGCTGTGTCTTTTTGTATGAATAAACGAAAGTAAAATAATTTCTCCAGACTCTACAAAAGAAATCTATTTAAGTTGTCATAATTTTCTCAAGACTTCATGATCGAATCCCTTCAAATTATGTAACTTTAAAAAAAAGAAATAATTTTCCCCTAAAATTTTTAAAAAATTCAAATCGTCCTTCTTCTTATGATCTGCCTTTAGAATTAGCAGACCAATCTAAATTGGATGTTCTGGAGAATCAGTGGAGACAAATTTTTAACATACAGTTGAAAGTTTTTTTTTCATTCAGAATCTGAGCTTTTAAAAGATAGAGAATTATTTCGGTGTCATATTTTTAATATAAAAGACACAGTTGGAAATCCGTTTTTAAGAGATTTAGCTACATTTGCTTTAAAGCTTTACAGCCTACGCATAAGTAATTCCACTGTATAAAAGGTATTTACGAGAGCGACGTCAACAAGGACAAAACTCAGGAATTAACTGCGCCTTGAATTTCTGGAATCAATTCTCAGAATCAAAATGACTTTGGAACAACGAGTGACTTGCTGCGTTGGTTTTATTTCATCGCCACAAATGCTTCAATATAATTCAAAAATTGTAAAAAAGACAGCAGATCACGATATTGAGCAGGAAGAATTTGAATGTATTTTAAATAATTAAAGCATTTTAACGTATTTTTAAAAACAGCTTTAAGAATTGCCAAAATTTAAAAAAAAATAATATTTACGAATTGCAAGTGAAAATCGATTCGCTGCTTTTTGTTACTCCCCCCCCCCTCTTCGTGCTACTTTGCTGCATAAATTTCTGACAACTCTGTCTGTTATTGGTTTTGGGCATGATAAAGCAAATGTACTTTCACTCATAGTAAACCAAAGAGCCGGATCTGCTCTATTACAGACAAGTATTTAAACTGCACTCATCTCAGACATTGTGCAAGTAATCCGTTGGGTTTCGATACTTGTACGGAGGATTCTGAATCTTGAAAAATTATTTCAAAGCTGAAACTTTTTCATAAGATGATCGCATCATTCCAAGAGAAGGTAGAATTATTTTTTAAGCAGTCCAAATGAGCAGGGCCGGATCTACGTATGGGCTTAATGGGCTGCAGCCCAGGGCCCCCGGGTTCTAGGGGGCCCCATTCCCCGTTGAACAGAAAGAGATGCTTACTATCAAAATAGTAATAAAATAATAAACCAGTAAAAAATAGATTTCAAAAATGAAATATCCGAAATACCATACCAAATTTATTTTTATTTTCGAGAGCAAGAGCACAATTTACTTTTGTTCTTCCGTCTTACCACCGAATAAGTGGAAATTAATAATTAATAGACAGAGGCTCTATCATAGGACGGTGCCGATGAGCATCGAGCACTTATACAAACGCAGTGGCACTTTTCTGTAGCCATTCATTTTTGTGCAATGGGCGCAATCAGGTTTTGTGCCCCAAACCGGATCTTACAAAGGATTGAAAATTCATAGCATAACATAGGCTTTGGACCCACTAGAACCTTGGGACCCCTCACAATGCGGGGTTGCAGGTGTGTACATTACGCCATTGAAGTGAAAGGGAAAGGAACTAAGCCAAAGAAAACGGAGAAACCCAATAAGCAAATATTAATGAAGGAAATATGCAAGATATCGATGACCAGCAGCTTTGTAAAAAATATATTCTTCAGACAGAGAACATCAGTAATGCCTCAACTGAAAAGTGTTTACAAAATGTTGGGTTTGAGTTTAAACAAGATATCAATCATTGCCATGGCCAAGTAATTTTAGCGCGTTTTTCACATGTTGTATTTTACAATAATGCAACTAATGAACTTTTTACTATCAGAAAGTAGTGTACTATACCACTCCTCTAAATGTACTACTATTGAGCTGAAAAGAAATAATGACACAAATCTGTATCAGCACTATAAAAAAGTAAAAACTAGCGAAATTCCGAAAAATTTGTCGGAAAATTCGGGAAAACTATGGGGAAATTTAAATATAATTCGGCTCATCTAGGGCACAAATGCGACCAAATGCCGAAACTCCGAGGTCAATTGGTTGCTTATTGGCTGAGAAAAAGGTACGACAAAATATGGAACGGAACGAAACTTGCGTCCTAATAGCGCTTTTGTTCCACTACGTGAAAAAACGCGCTAAAAATATGTTGACATGGGTTCGTGGCCTAAATCGCTACGTAATAATTTTATTGATTGTATCCTTTCCCATGAAATACGTTATTTTAAAAATAAAAATCCAAACAATATATATTCTGTTTCAGTAAGAGAATAAATACAAAGAACAAAAGAGATCATTTTCGAATAACCATTTCATTAAAAAACTTAAAAATGGCCAAGTGCTGGAAAGATCTTGGCTATGTTATTCAACTAGCTTTTGTAGTGTTTTTTGTTTGACCTGTAAACTTCTATCTAAAACAAATTCTCAATACACAACCGACTTTTCTGATAGGAAACACTGAACAAGTCGCTTAGAAAATCAAGAAAATTCTATTGAACATAAAAATTTAGTGTTAATTTGGTTGACACAAAAAGAAAATAAGTCTGTTTTACTAGGGGAGGGCATGACAAAGAAAATTACTTTGGGGACGAGACTTTGTGTATTAGCAGTACTCCTTTAGGACAGTGGTCTTCAAACTTTTTCAACTCACGGAACCCCTAGAACTTGAAGGTGCTTTCGTGTAGCCCCTGGAACTAGAAAGTGTTTTCGTGGAACCCAATTCCAAACACATACGTCGAAGAATATGCCTCAAAGCAATATTTAAAGTACACTGCTGGCCACAGTAAATGCAACGCCCTGAAGGATGCACGCAAATAACATGAAATTTACAACATGCTTTAGCGGAGGTGAGATATGCAAATGATTAGAATTTCAGCGCAGACACACATCACGCACGCCTGTGGTGGCACCTCAAAGCGCTATTTAAGGCTTAAAGATTTCGACGATTTCAAGTTCGGCAATTGTGTTTTTCTTGTGGGTTTTTCAAAAAACGATCAGTTATGTCTCGTAGAAAACAGCGATCAGCTTTTGATCAAGTCTCCGAGTTCGACAGAGGAAGCATAGTGGCCTACTGAGATTGTGGAACATCTTTCAGGGAAATCGTTAATCGTGTTGGACGAAACCAGACAACTGTAATGCAGATATGTGATAGTTGGATGCAGGAGGGTACGACGGACCGACATGGTCGATCGCATCCACCTCAGTGCACCACTTCACGTGAGGACAGGCAAATTATGCGCATAGCAGTGACGAACCGCTCAGTCACATCACGAATCATAGCACAGCACATTGAGTCTGTAACCTCATCATTCAGTGTCTACGCGTAACATTCGACGCCGTTTACAGCAGTTGGTCTACCCTTGATGCAGAACCACAGACGTCTCCGCCACCAATGGGGCGATGAAAGAAGGATGTGGGTGGCAGAATCGAATGAAGTTGTCTTTACTGACGAGTCACGCATCTGTCTGCAACACCACGATGGTTGGATTCGAGTTTGGAGACACCGTGGAGTGAGGATGCTGAACAGCTGCGTTATGCACCGCCACACTGGTCCTGTACCGGGTATTACGGTATGGGGCGGTATTGGATATCACTCTCACACTCCTCTAGTACGCATTGCTGGTACTTTAAACAGGCAGCGCCACATCTCCGAGGTGTTGGAGCCAGTTGTCCTTCCTTACATTCAGAGCTTGGCCACAGCGATATTTCAACAGTATAATGCGCGACCACACGTGGCACGCTTTGCCCAAAGGTTCTTCGTCAATCACCAGATTGAATTGCTTCCCTGGCCGGCTCGCTCTCCGGAACTTTCACCGATAGAAAACATGTGGTTCATGGTTGCTCAACGATTGACCCAGATTACACCCCCAGCTGCCACATCAGATAAACTTTGGCAACGTGTGGGAGTTTCTTGGTCTTCTGTACCCTAAGAAATCTTCCAATGTCTCTTTGAATCAATGCTGAGGCGTGTGGCAGCGGTGATCTCCAACAATGGCGGCTACTCTGGCTACTGATCCCGGCAGGAACCACACTTCACCGAAGTCTATAAATTTAATTATTTGATACGTGGTCAACATGTTATCTACAAAATAAATTTTGTTATGCTATCTCTTGTCTTTCTTGGTGTTGCATTTACGGTGGCCAGCAGTGTAGATCAACATGTTACAGGTACTTAATGTAAAAGCAATTAAAAAAAGTATTTGCACATTTATTATAAACAAAATTCTAATCTAATTTTGTTAATATAATTTACTCATTCAAGTGTCATCTATCCATGCATTATATTTAGTAACTGAGATACACTACCTGGCTAAAAGTATCCGGACACCCCTTAAAAAGTGGTTCTGGCGAGTGACGCAATTTGATACATAATTGAAAGCTGTAAAAGTGTTGGTAGTGGTTTGTCAGACTGTATTTATGCGTTTGTGAGGCAATGAGTAAGTCAAAAGAGCTCAGTGAGTTTTGTCGTGGCAGTAAGTGGGATGCCACTTTTGTGGGAAATCAGTTAGTGAGATTGTGGACATTCTACAGAAGCCTAAATCCACTGTGAGTGATGTAATTGTGAAGTGGAAACGTCGAGGCAGTGAAACGACAGAAAAACGAACCGGTTGGCCAAAAATTCTTGGTGAACGCAGCCACAGAACTCTGAAAAGGGCAATGAAACAAAATCGCAAGTCCTCGTTGGTGGAAATTTCTCAGGAGCTAGTGTTCACTATATATATATATATATATATATATATATATATATATATATATATATATAATTCATCAGGAATTAGTGTTAGCAGCAGGACGGTCCGTCGAGAGTTAAGAAACTTGGGATTCCATGGTCGTGCAGCCGCTCACAAACCAAACTTCACTCCACAGAAAGCGAAGCATCTATTGCAATGGTGTAGAGCTCACCGTCATTGGACTGTGGACATGTGGAAAATTGTTCTTTGGAATGATGAAGCTCGCTTTACAGTCTGGCAGTCGGATGGACGCGTCTGGGTTTGGCGGATTCCCGGCGAACGTTTCTTTAGTGACTGCATTGTGCCGACTGTTAAGTTTGGTGGTGGAAGAATAATGGTGTGGGTGTGTTTCTCGTGGTTTGGTATGGGTCCTTTAGTTCCTGTGATTAGAAACATGAACTCTGAGATGTATGTGGACATTCTGGACAATGCTTCACTCCCAACTCTATGGCAATATTTCGTTGAAGGCCCATTTCTCTTCCAGCAGGATAACTGCTCCATTCACACATCGAGGCTTGCACAGACGTGGTTTGACGAAATGGGTGTTCAAAAACTGGACTGGCCTTCTCAGAGCCCCGATCTAAATCCTATAGAACACCTTTGGGATGAATTAGAGCGCAGATTGCGTAGCCAGCCAAATCGACCATCCTCACTGCAAGCACTTACTTCAGCTGTGATGGACGCCTGGAAGGCAATTAATATGGTCACCTATCAAAAATTGGTATAAAGTCTTCCCAAAACGTGTGCAGGCTGTCATCCATGCAAAAGAGGGACCAACATCATATTAATATGTGCCTCAGGATGCTCTACGTCCATACCACTGGGTGTCCGGATACTTTTGGCCAGGTAGTGTATATGCTTCCTTTTTATCACACGTTTGAAGTCTAGGTCTGTTGAGATTAAGTGCAATCACATTACTTATTCTGAGTTTAATTTGCTTTTATACTGTGTGTTTGTTGTCACTTATGTTGAAAAAATATATTTTACTTATACACAATATTCTTAATGGTATTATAATGTTTATAGCTGTGTGTGAAATCCCGTGTATTTTGCATGAATTTGCAACCTAACATTTAGAAGCTGTTCTTGCTTAAATTTAGATTTTTACATCAATTCTGTTGCTATGTTGTTCCCTTTCCTTCATTATATGTGTTGTTTTTCTCAAAAGTGAAAAGGAGCATTTTCCGTTATAAAACTATTTAGTTTGCAAGACGTGCTAACTAACGAGTGTAAAATTATCTCGTAGAACCCGAGATAGTAAACAATAGAATATTCACAATCTAGTAGAAAGTATACATATATATATATATATAATTTAAACGTTTTATTATTTTTTTATTATTTTATAATAAAATTTTAAAAAGTTTTCAAAATAAAGTTATTACATATAAATAAAATTTTCAGTTTTAATGAATAGGGGGAGGGGGCGATGAGCTTTAGATACTTGTAACTTATAAACTTCATAGAGAAAGTAAATCCATTTTGGATACACATTTATTTCTTCTAGATTTCTTATTGTGACTCGTGGAATCCCCGAGTATGCCTTGTGGAACCCCAGGGTTCCGTGGAACATAGTTTGAAGACCACTGCTTTAGGATGTTCAATCCTCAATATAATAGCGCTGAATAAGCAGTCAATTTGAAGAAAACAGCAATCGAAATTCATACTATACAATTTATTGAATACAAACACGTTTTAATCAGCTCCAGCGATGCAGTTGTATAGATGATAACGTACTTGCATTTTTTGTGATCCGTCAGAATTTGAGTCGCGCGGTAGACTTGCCTTTTTTATAATTCAATTAATTCTTTTTACAATTAAATAATTTTTCTTGCCAAATATTTTATATAATTATAAAATAATTGTAATAATAAGATATCATAAACAATTTTACATATTATAAAACTATTTTTTATCTAATTATAAAATTATTTGTAATTATTTTACTTTTTAAAATACAAAATACTTATATAAAATATCATTTAATATAATATATTTTAATAATAAATATTATTTATTAATAATGCTATAATAATTTTTATTACATAATAACAAAATTATATTATAATATATTTATAAAATATAATAAAATATGAAGAAATTATAGTAATTGTTTTAGTTTTTAAAATATAAAAAAATTACATAAAATATATAATAAGCCTTTTCAAAAAATTTATTCAATTGTAAAAATAATTAAATGAATTAAAAAAAACAAGGCAAGTTGATCGCGTGACTCGAACCCTGACAGATCGCGCGAAATGCAGGTGCACTACATCTATTCCACTGCATCGCTGGAACTGAAATCACTTCATTGTATAAAAGCTAAATATGATTTTAGAAGGCTATTTTCTCAGAACTGACTGTCTACTCGGCGCTATTATATTGACGGTTGAATACCCTAAGGGAGTACCACTATTACACAAAATCTGGTACCCAAATGAATTTCCTCAGTCATGCCCTCCCCTTGTTAGATAAATAGTTACAGGAGCAACTAAGAAAAGATACGCAATATAATATTACCACAACTTCCTCAAACGTGTTATTGCGGTACTATAGTATTTGGCTATAACGGATTTAGCATTTAGAGGTTCCGAGGAAGTTTTTAGTTCTCCTCATAATGATTATTTTATGGGTTCCTTGGAACTGCTAGCAGAGAGTTCGACCCATCCATTCGTGAATAAATTGAACATGGAGAATTACGACTATAATCGTTAATATCGTACTTATCAAACACGATATATTAGCAAATAATCGAGACTACGGGCGTCAAATCATTAAAACAATAACAATATTATCAACTTAAATAAATAATGTTTACACAAAGCACTATTCAATTATGATGGATTCAACACCAAATTTGTCTCACAATGACCAATTTGCTATTGTACTACGGTATTGTTTTTGGGGGGAAATGTATGAAAGATGTGTCTCATTAATAAATATTAGAAGTACACTGGATTATTCTTATTTAATTCTCTACAAGAATTTTTAGAAACAAATGGACTGCTATTGGATAATTGTAGGAGACAATCATTTGACGACCCTGCCAATATCTCCGTTAGATATAATAGTGTGCAAGCTCTTCTAAAAGAAAAAAATAATTAATTCGCTAATTATATATCGTGTGCTGTACATTCTCTTAGTCTGGTTAGTGCAGAAGGTTGAAGCTGAAATAGTGAACTTCTTTGGCTTAGTGCAACAAATATATGTTTTCTTTTCTGCTTCGATCTGTAGGTGGGAACTTCTAAATCGTGAAATTAAACTAAAATTTACTTTAAAAAGTTTAAGTCAGACCAGATAGTCTTGTCAGTACGATGCTGTTGAAGCCTTAAAAGATAATTATGGTAATAACATGAATATTCTTATAACATTTAGTCACAATGAAATTGAAAA
>BMAO01022102.1:0-17643 GCA_019973975.1 Trichonephila clavata
CATTTGAAGGAGAATTTTATTACACTTATGCATAATGTAAAAATCCATTAGTAATTCTTCCTTGTGAGATAAATTCAAAGCATGAGATAAAAAGCCAACATCACAACAGTACAGATCCATCATCTCACTGCACTTAGTTTTCCAATAAATTTTTAAAAAAAATCAGTTATTTCAGAATCACTTCAGATCCATGCACTTAAAGTAAATCTGATTCACTATTAATATATGTAATATTATTGTGTTCATTATGAACACAATATTAATATTATATAGATTATATTAAGATTACAAATACATTATATGTTTGATTGTGCTAACATCTAGTTTAAAATATATAAAATAACTCTCTCTAAATACGTTACTAATAAATTGGTGTTGCCATCTGGTGAGAAATAAATATGTCCTGGACATAAGAAACAGAAAGTTTAATCTTTTTAGCGCGTTACTTAAACACTCCAGCCCGGAAATATAACGGCACGAGAATAGAGGGAGAAATTTCACCTCGTAATTTTGACGGGAGCGAAAGGAAGGGTTAATAAATACATTTGCTTGTTCATTGAATATTGTTTACTATCATCAGGGCATCTTAAAGAAGGGGCTAACTGTGCTCGGGCATGGGCCTCGTACAAGAAAAGCCTCGTCTGTTCAAGACTCGCCTCGGTAAGATTAAAATTCGAATAGTTAACCGTAAACTATTATTCTCGGATATATATATACATTCCAGAAAACTGAGAATTTCGATCAATATTGCCTGCAATAGTAGCAAGACTGCATTAAATCTGTGTCTAGGCCTAAGCTTGCCACCTAATCAGGAGCTTAGCTATCACGTATCAGCCATATCAATAATATGGCCCCGAACAACAGGATCCCCAATATGTGCAAGCAAAAATTCGTAAATTGCTATCAACAGTCCCTTAACAGAGCTTCTATTCCCAATTAAATTATAGTTTAAAAAAAAACTAAAAAACACGCTTTTATGGATAATGAACTAAAAAGCAAAAATATAATAATAATAATAATAATTCTTAATATAAGACTAAAATGATTAAGAGAAAATTAATATCTTTGGAGTAAAATCGTGAGGTGCTACGCTTTTACCCAATGACATTCATTTCTCGTGTAATCAGTTTAGTCTTATATTAAGAATTATCCTTTACTTTTTAGTTCGATTATCCATAAAAGCGTGATTTTTTTTAGTTTTTAAACTATAATTTATTTTTCATTTTTTAGTTTCAATCTACAATAAAAGTACGCAGTTTTAGTTTTTTAAATTATCATTTATTCATTGATGAATAAATCTTAAGTGCGTCAGTTTTTAGAATCTTGAATACCCTTTGCATCCTATCAATGCGACGATACGGCCCGGCCTGTTTGCAAAATGTAGGATCAACCAATTGAAGGAAATCTGCAAGAGCTAAATTTGAAATATTTCATGCGGAAGAAAGTGTTAAGTCAGTACTAAAAGAGCTCAATATCTCTCTGAAACTATCTAAGTATAAGGCACAAAAGTACACTTTTGAATCGAAGAGTTTGTGAGAAATTATTTAATCCGGTGGAGAGAGATCTAAATCAATTCTCACTGTTTTGGTAAAATGAAGCAATGATGATGCTTCATTCTAAAAATCTGACTAGAGATTTAGAAAAACATACTTTATATTTGAGTTTAACGGTAAGAACAGTGCTTCTCAAACTTTTCATACTTACGACCCAATTTTCAGTCATAATTTTCATCGTGCATACCCCCCCCCTCATACAACAACAATGTATTGAATGCAATATAATGTACTTCAACGCTAAGCTACAATACGACTTTAATATTATAAACTGCAACATATTATCAATATATGTATTATATTGTTGTATGACAAGCCATGGAAGTTTCTAGTAATTACTAAAATTGCTTTTAATTTAGTATTGATAAATCAATTATTAGATATTTTTGCACAGATACTTATAAGTTTCTTATATCAATGTGAATATGTATTTTTTTATCATGTCAGAATGTTTTTGTTTTATTCTTTTCGTAAATATAATAATTATTTTAAATATTTTATTTTGGACTTTTCGATATGCTCGCGCCCCCCAAGGGGGCACGATATGCACGCACCACAGTTTGAGAAACGCTGGGTTATAGCATAAATATTTTTTTTCACATGCACGAGTATTATTTTTATTTCCATCTGCAGAAAAACTAAAATTGTTATATTATGGTAAGAAATTGCTGACTCGAAAAATAATGAAGCTTATCCTTCCCATCGATACTTAAATCTTGCATACGTCGTTTTTAATAAAAGGGATGATATCAGAAGAGAACTAAAAAATGATTACACTTAATAAACAGATTACGTATAATTTATCGTGTAATACATTATACACTCACTTCCAAAAGTAAGCACGAAGATGTAAAATGCAAAAATCAACAAATACTGCTTTGATTGGCACAACATTTGGCAGTAAAGTAAAATAAATATTTATATATAAACAAAATCAATAAATATACAGAAATGAAAACACTATTAAATTTTTGTAAGTTATCAGATAATGTCATACTGGATACTTAAACAGAATTATGTATAAAGTGAAATAAACAGCATAAATATAAAAAGACATTAATAGGTATGTGATCCCCCCTTATCGGTATGCAAAGTTTACACCTTCTGACCATGCTTTCAATTAAGAGGTCAACCACCGCAGAATTAAGAAATCGCCATTCTTCTTTTAGAGCAGTTTCCAGCTCAATAAGAGTGGCTGAGTAGGAAACGTAAGATACAACACGGACGAGAGCAGCCAAAAGATTTCAATGGGATTAAGGTTGGGCGAATATGCTGGCCACGCCATACGCGCAAACCCTTCACTCTCAGATAGTCATCGACGATGTCAGTTCTATGGTCGTTATAATCCATTAAAACAAAGGTAGGGCCAACTGCTGCGCGTACAATCTCACAATGGGTTCTAGGTCTTCATCTAGATACAGGACACCATCACAGAGCCCCGTTTAAAGAAGTGCAGGTCGGTGCAGTACCCTAATGAATCCCTCTACACCATAATGCTTCCGCCTCGGAATGCGTGATGTTTTGGGGCTGATTGCGTGTTCCTTGTTTACGCCATATCCTTATACGCGTGTCATCTGCTCCAGAGTAAATCTTTCATCAGTAAACATAATATTGCGCAGTCAGACACACTGCAATTGCATATTCCGAAACCACTTAATCGTGCCCTTCTTGATTGGACAGATAGAGGAACACAAACTCGGGTACCCGGCATACAGTCCATTCATATGTAATCTTCGCGTACAGTAGCTGCAGATATAGCCGCTTACCAATGGACGCTGTAACCATAGATGTCACACGTGTGGAGGTCGCTCTGCGATTCCTCTTGAGTACAATAGCAATATATCAATCTTTCGCGGGTTGTAACCTTGGCCGACCACCTACGGGCCTTCGGACAACTGTTGTTTTGTGGTTTGGAATTGTTTCCATAAACGTGAAATTACAGAATGAGACCCGAAGAAAAGACAACATCTGTGATCGACTGTCCTGCTTCAATGCGCCCCACAGCACGCCAGCGCTCAGAATCTTCCATTCGTTTCTGGAAGTCATAGAACACAGTATGTCTTGAAAACAAATTGTACGAAAGTTTTAAACACCTATCAGCATTAAAAATCAACTTCTGTAACCCTTCATAAAGCTGCTTCTTATAAGATGCCCTTTTTGCATATTTCTTACATGAATGCACGATTGGCTGTTACCTACATATTTGCATACTTCCCTCTACCTCTGCAGCGAATTGCGTCCTCTAAATTCTGATTGGCTTCCGGAAATTAGCATTTTCCTTCCCGTGCTAACTTTTGAAAATGAGTGTTAATGTTTTTTTTTTTACTTTGTTAATTAAAATCTGGACCGTTATAGTTTCAATGTAAATACTTATTTCGGATTTTTTTACCGCAAAACAAAATGTACTACAAATAAAACATATAGAATTGGTAACTTTGCGAAATGCTTATGGGGCCCCACAAATTTTGTACAAAAAAGGGTCACCACCCCGAAAACTTCAAGATCTCATAATCTACAGAAAGATTATTTTTCAATTTAAATTTAGATAATTGTTAGAGGCAGTGAAGCACACAGGAAATTTCAAGGGAAGGGACTGGTTAAGGGTCAAAAGTCCATCATTCTCGTATCATGCCCCAATACGATTTTGCCAATTTTCGAGAACAAAAAACAGTAAAAAATTAATTATTGAATTAACAGTTTGCATTAATTAATAGAATTGCTTTAGTAACACATATTTAATTAAATTTTAAGTATTATATACATAGGATTATAATCAATCGGAACAAATAAATCAAGGGCTAGGAGGGTCCGGACCCGGAACCCTTCCCCCTTGGTGTGCCACTGATTAGGGGCCGTAATGGAGACAAGTTTCAACGTATTAGAGAGATTCTGAAGGTAGACATAGAATATCCTTTCTCGTAAAAGAAATCTAGGGTATCATCTACTTCATAAAAATGTTAAAAAACGTACTTAAGGTATCCGACTACCCTAAAACTGTGAATTTTGCCAAAAATTAACAATTTTTTTAATGATTATATAGGCATCTTATTAGCTTTATAAAAATACAAGTTCCATTCACTAGAACAAGAACTAGAAGTGTTTTAGTAAAAGCAGATGCCATTACTTTAAGCAAGATGTCATACTTTAAAAGCGTTTTACTCGAAATCCGTTTTTGAAAATGCTCAAACGGGGGCAGCGATTGCTGAAAAATTTGAAAATAATTAACTAAATTTTGTTTGTTTGTATAAGAGTAGAAAAGTTTTAACCTTCATATTTATCAATCACTGTTTTATTACAAGATTTACAGTCCTTATGTTAATATAATCACTGCTTTTTTATTAAGCAATTTCATGGAATAACCAAGATAAAGTGCTCTAGTTTTTGCAAAAATTAAATATCTCTTATCTAAAGCCATTTCAAAAATGAATAACATAGCAACACATCATAATTAAAAAATTGAGAAGTGTTTATAAACTTTTGATACAGAATGGGCCGCGTTTGTTATTTTTGTAAATGTTTAACCATTTTAGTAATAATAATATCTTTTTCTCTTTTAATTTTAGCATATTTTTCTTAAAATGTGCTAAGCAAATCTAAAAATAACAAACAAACAAAAAATCCCCATGACTCCATTTTTAAAAAAAAGTTGTCGCAAGTGGTCGATACCTTAATGATTGATTCTAAATGTGTTCTTTAAATTTTAAATACGAGATGAAACTCTTAGGATTGAATTTCAGCTCAAAAGCTAATGTGACCGATAGTCAAATTTCTTCTTTTTTACTTATACATATATTAATACTAATTTTATACATTCAAACATCTTAGTAAAATTATATTTAATTTCATTTTTAAAAAAATAATGATTTTATATGAATATTAAGGTGATTGAGAACGTTCGGATTCATGATTTTGCAAAAGCGTATTAATTAATAAGTTTTTTGATATTTAGTGTCACTTGAATTAAGTTATACGTTTAAGATAGTTTATATATATAGAATATTTTTGCAATAAAAAATTATTTGAAATTAATTTTTGTCAAAAAGTGAAGAAATAATGACATTTTCAAAACATTCTCCTTTTATGAAAAATGTTTTTATAAAAATATTTTTCCTATATAACGCTAAGACATGTGTACAAAGTTTGAACTAGGATTTTTGAAATACATAATATTTAAATAAATTTATTTATATTTTATATATCAGAATAGAAATTTTTATGAAAAACGCTGGTTATTCTCGGCAACACTGGTTTACACTTGGAAAATGTGAAACTTTTCAAAAATCCTAGCTCAGACTTTTATACAAAGTCTTAGCTATACGTAAGTAAAATATTACTATTGAAGAATTTTTCGAAAAAGAAAGCTTTGAAAATGTTTTATAAATTCCAACTTGGCAAGTGTAGTGACCCAGGTTAACAAATATTAACACTAAACTTTCTAAGTATCGGTCAAATTGACCGTTTTCAAACTTTTGTAAGATTTGCGCACATTTAAACATCGTAAAACCACGATCAAGCATTCTGACTTTTCTTTAACTATGCATATAATATATTCTTCAGTATTTTATTAGCAGGAAAAAATTATTGCGTGTCCTATCTACCACGGTCGGTCAATTGAACCGGTGGTGAAAATATATGTACTATTTTAAATTTAAATATTATCTGTATAACCTGTTATCTCAAAATCAGTTGCATATGAAAAGTGTGAACAACAGTATTGGGTATAATCTCAAGAAGATCAGCTCTAAAGCTTTTAATGCAATTTTGTTACGATTGCTTTATTTAAAGATGAAGTATCAAAATTTGGATGTAAATTTTTTATTCCTTAAACAGTGTAATGTTTTACGGAGGATATTTGCCCTAAAAATGTCAAAAGTTTCAAAATTACATAGTACTTGAAAAAATAATGAACATATATATAGAAGAGAAGAGTGTTCATTACATGATAAACAAGAAATTTCTGGAACTGAAAAAAACATGGAAACGGATAAAGAGCTTCTTAAAACAAGCGAATTAGAATCAGATTGGCAGGAAAGATGAGGATATTAAAAATAAGCTACCAGGGCGGAAAATAAAGAATTAGCAACATCCGAAAGCGAGATAACGGATCAACGCGTTGAAACTACAATTGATGGAACAGTTTGGGAATAAATTGTGCATTATTTTTAAAGGACAGGTCAAGCCCAGCAGGATATGCTAAACTACAAATAATTTAAGATGCAAGACAAGATAAAGGCAGAATTTTCTCTTGGTGATAACTGTATACAGTTAAACTCGTTTTGGGACGGTAGATAGGGACCGCATAAAAAAACTGCATAAAAAATGTTTCGAAAATTTCATGAATTCTTAAATTTAACAAATTCGTCGAAATACTACAGAAGCTTTTTTATGCGGTGGAGAGGGACCGCATAAAAAAGTTTCACTTAGAAAATACGCCAATAATTTACGAAATTCATCAGAAAGTATTTCCATAACAAAATAAATAATTAAATTATACATGGAATCATTTTAAAAACATTTAATTTCTCATTGTATACATGAAGGAATTTTCAAAATGCGCCCCCCCCCATCCATAATTCCCTCCTACTCATTGCAATCCAAAGCGCTCATCTTCCTGTGACAATTAAGTTCAAAATCGCTTTCGTCACTCTTAAAGATACAATTTCAATTTATTTACTTTTTGGCCCATAAAGTAAGAGATGTATTTTTATGACGACGGTTGGTTGGTCAGTTGCTTGTAATGTCACGATAACCATATATACATGATCGAAGCTCTTTTCGAAATTTCATATTGCTTTCAGATTGGTATCTATTTTTGAAACGTTTTTCCAATTTGATGGAAAGCTGTATCCTTGCATATACTTTATCCGCTCTCAAAGAATCCGTTCTTCTTGTCTGACTTCATAATTTATCAAATTATTGATAATGCCACTGTCATTGAAAGTTTCGTCTTCAATCAAGCGTGGGCTGTTGGCGCGTTGAAAGAAAGCAACGGAACATGCATTGTCGGAGGACTGTTTAAACAAATGAACATAGGCGTCTTGAAGTGTATTTATGTATATTGCAGTGGCGTAACATACACCCCGCAACCCCGCCTTGCAAGGGATGAGGTTCAGGACACTAGGGGAGGGGGGCAAGGACTAATTAACGTCAAGTACGTTTCTACCCAATTTATAAAATATCAACAAGGGCATTGCAGTCATTCGAATCCTAATGATGAGAGGCTAAAGCTCGAAAGAGCTAGGCACTCTGATCATACCCGCCCTTCTGTCAACGACTATAAATTAAAGGCAAACCTGACATTGCAGGAAGGCCCTAATATTCTCCATCGCCACTGCTACATTGATAGATCCCGTTGGTGTGGTGTGGTGGTGTGGTAGTTAGGAGAGGGGGTGCTAGCTCAGGTGTCGTCCACGTCGCTTGACCATGGTTCAAAATTACGCGGACCGTCACCAAAAGCCCCCGTGTTGCTAAGACAGTGCGACGTTAATATTCACGCACTCACGCTACATTGGTGCCACTGAAATGTTTTCAATCAAAGTCGTTGAAATTTCATTTACACCGAATAAAAAAAGATTGCAATGAAAAGAAATTGCAAAAAAATAAAATCGCATAAAAAGGACCGCACAAAAACAGTTCTACTGTAATGCAGTGATTCAACTGTGGTTCGTGAACTTCAAGGGGTCCACGAAGGGCTCTGCATCTAATGTTAAGATTTCCCTCTTTCTCAGACTCTAAAGACCTCGTGAAAAATTGAAAAGATGCACCATTCTAGACTAGATTACTAAATTGTCCCCAATACAATATTACTAGAACATGTATTTCTGTCAAGAATAGTAATTTTGTTTTTTTATTATTTGCAATTACATAAAAAAACACCATAATTAAAATGTATCATGTTTTCGAAAAGTACATTGAAGAAACACGTGGGCAAAGAATAAGAAACTGAATTCCCATAGCGCGTGTCAATACGATAACGATTACATCCAAATCGATTTCCTCTAATCAAATTGCGCCTGTATTATTTATTTATTTATCTGTGCCTACATTGCTTATTTATTTGAAACTAGTATTTTGTAATATTTTATGTGCATACATAATTAGATGTTTACTGTTTTTTTTAAAGAAAAAAAGAAATGTTGAAGAAGCTCTGTATAAATAACAGAGGCAGTTTTAGGACTGTTGTGAAAAGCCTGTAAATCCATCAACCAAATGTTGGAGTCAGGAATGGCTGTTCAAAATTTTGGGGGTCCGCAATGTCAGTCTGATACATAAAGGAGGACCACGGCGTTCGGGATCCCATTTATTAAACAGAAGAAAAGCATTTTAAGATTAGTGCTTCCGAACCTTTTTGTCCCCGCGGACCAATCAACGTTTGATAATCTTACAGCTACCGACTGGGGAAGGGGGCGTTGATTGATTAGATTGTTTTGATTAAATAATTTTAATTTGTATTTAAAAATGTTTTCAGAATAAAATACAGTTGCCCTAAAAATTAATATGAAGTGATTCAACATGAAATATAAAGTGATTTCCATTGAAAGAAAGTTCCGCAAATTGGACAGAAATACACCGCAATAAATAAAAGGAAAATAATTTAATGTTCCTCGGGAGGCCCGGTACCGGCTTGCAGTCCGGGAGGTGGGGAACACTGATTTAGGGTATTAGGAACTAAGTGAGAGCTAAATGCTACAAAACTTAATGTATTGATTGATTTGCTATATGTCCGTGGGCAAAAAATTTAGATGTCTCATTTGTGGAATAAAAATTGGTGACTTTTTTCTTCAAAAACAGTGAATAGAAACGACTTTACTGAAATTATGAGATTTATACGGGTTGATAAGAGCGAATACAATTATCTGCGTTGAAATAATAAAATTGATAACAAAAATACAATCGACTCTTGCTAATTCAAACTTTTCACTATCATGTAGAATCCTGTTGCAAACAGTTTGGAGCTTACACGTTTTGTGTTGTTTTGTCTCTGCTTGTCTCCCCTGTTAATGAAAGCCCCTTTGATGACCATCGGAGTTGACTCCGATAATTCTGACAAAGCTAAGAGTGTCAGTAAACAAACTACACGACTTTTCCCTTCAAAATCATGTTGATGCGGGCGTTTTTCAAGCGACATTTATTCTAGAAAAACCTATTGACAAAGTTAGATTGGATACCATAAAAGAAAAATGAAAACAGATTTTTTCGTCCAAAAACTTTATCACATACAGTATGTATTCTTTTAATACAGGATTAACTTCTGTATAATATAGATACTTTTAAAAAATACTTTAAATAATTTCACACAGATGTGGAATAGTTGCTTTATTGCAAGTTTCAAGTTTAAAATGTGTTAAAAAAATTTCTCTTCGCGAATTCTGGGAGTTTTTTCCTATTCTCCTTGACAATTCGAACTCTTGTTAATTCGAAGTTCTACATTGGTCACTTCAACTTCGAATTACTGAGAGTCGACTGTATATATTTGACTTTTATTATAAACACCACTTAATATTACTATTTCCACACACATTTAACATATTTTATTATTTTTATTACTTATAGTATGTAATACTTAATTGTGTTATCTCGAATTGTATCGATGCTGATATTGGAATATGAAACGATATTTTGTATTCATATTGTAGCAAAACAAGTTAAAACAGTTGATATTTTTTTCGACGCAAGTTTGAAGTATGTTGGGTATTTTAAAAATAGATTCTGTAGAATTTTTATTAAATGCATTGTTCAGAATTGCTTCTGCAAGTTATAAAATAAAGAGGGTAAATCATATTACCATAGGTAAAATCTTTTTTTAAAAGTAATTTGGAAACCTTAAAAATAAAAACAATTTGAATATAAATTTTTCTTTTAGGTTTATTTTGAATTATTTGAACATTTAATTTAATTTATATCAAACAACAATCTTCAAAACTGCTTAGGCTTTTTATTTGCCTTATTCTACGGGTAAAAATTTAGCGATATAATGAATTTCTTTCCTGTATATGTAAAATGAAATATCTGATAGATTAAAAGTATAAATATTAGATGAATTTTGTACTGTTGTTTAGAATATTTAAAAAGGAGAATAACAAAAATATTTTTGGTCTTCCTTATCATAGTTAGAAAATTTATTGTTGATAATAGACTAAGCATGGAAATTTTTTCATTTAACGCTATATTCTGATATAAAAGTTTTCTACTGGTAAAAAAATAATTTATGAAAAGTGCACGTAATACTTTCCAGTAGCGCACGCAAGGGGGAAGGGGTCCACTGCCCCCCCCTTTGAAAAACTGGGTGCAGCACAGAATATTTCATATATGTAAGCTATTAAAAGAAATAAAACGTTTATACTGTTTATATACTATAATTCGCACATATATTTTTGCTGTTAAATATTGTTCTGACAAGAGTAATATATTCATAACAAAAATGTTTATATAATTAATAAAGTTTTAATGCTCTAAAATCTCCCGAGTAGTCATCCCCTTCAACTAACTTCCACACCATCTCAACTGCAGAACTTTGAGCTTTACAGATTTAAAGTGAATAAGCCCCTTCTACATGGTAGGTCTTCAGTGGTACTATAAGACTCGATCGAACCTGAGAAAATGAGGGTCACAAGTTCATGACCATAACCACTAGGTTGAAGCGGCCACAAAGCTGGGCAGAATCCATCGAAATATCCATTATCCAATAATAATCTGATGACATGCAAATAATTTATAACTATTTTAAAGAAAAAAACTGTTAAGCATATAAAGGGGGGGGGGGAGAATATGACGATTGGGAAAACCCGATCCATTCAATGCGCGCGCGTCTATGTATTTTAACACTAATCTCTTTTACTGGTAAAAATATTAATAAATTTCTTCGAGCCTCAAAGCTTGGAACGTCAGTAAAATAACGAAAACACCATCCGAGAGCTGGTATCCTACCTCTCCAAACTGCCACATTACACCAAAGTGAAGATTTTGAGCCTCTCTACACGGCGGGTCTTCAGTGACACGAGAACTTGAACGCTAGAGTTGAGTGAGTGAATGAGAGTTTATTAAAGTCGCATTATAAGGCAACACGTGGTCTATTGACGTCAGTCTTCGTAATTTTGAACTCGGTTAAGTGACGAGAATCCCACCTGAGCTGGCATCCCCTCTCCTAGTTACCACACCAACAGAAGCCTCGACAGGTTAAGGTGCATCAGCCCCCCCCCCTCTCTTACACGACGGGTCTTCTGTGGCATTAGGACTCGAACCCGCAACACATTGGTCATGAGTTTCAGAATCATAACCACTACGCTACCACGGCCACTTCTTTGAATAAAAACAGTTCTATCCGAGTCATTGGTTATTTGCTGATTCCGCCAATGATTCTTATATATGCAGGATCACAGCTTTTTTAATCAAAATATATTTAAAATCACTAATAATGAGAGAAAGGCACCAATTCAGCCATTGTTCTGATCTTTGCTCAAAATATTAAACTAAATGTAATCTTGCATAACTACATCTGATTTGATTCAAACAGTAGGCCAATGAAAAATTACTTCACTCTTTAAATACGTATATAACAGTATAATCAACCATCGTTTATCTAAAAAAAATTCTATAGCATATCTAAAAACATTTTATTGAAGGACATTCTAGAGGCTACTTGACACAAAGTTATCCCCCCCCTATTATCTATTACTATTTTTACCCATTTTTACGGGGGGGGGGGATACAGCACTTCTCTTTATCTTTCTAACTTGTGCATGTATTATAGTTAATATGTGTGATACGTTTTTTTCTTTAAAACGCAATTTCTCTTGAAAGAGTAAACGTTGACAGTAAAACAACACTTTTTGAAGAAAGAAAAAGAAAAAATTGGATATCTTAGATGCTTAAAACTGGGCACACATATAAAGCATTATGAATAACTATACGACAGATTTTTTTGAAAAAGAGTATTCAAGAAAAATTACTGGTTACAATGCACACGGATTTTTATCAATTTACTATAAATCCCCATGCGTTATTTTTAAAAAAAGCTAATCAAAATTTTTTTTAATGTTCTTTAAAATAATAATAATATAATAACATAACACCAATGAGTAACTATTGTACAATCAGTCACTTAAAAAATTATGCTTCATATACTCAATTTTAACACTACCGAGATAGAGAAATTTCCATGTGAAATAAGTTTTTTTAAAAAAAAAAACAACTTGGTTATATAATTTTTTTTAAAGGAAGTTTCAAGGCATTGAATAAGGTATGCAAACGCGTAATAAATATTTCAAAAAATAAGTAAAATAGTAATAAAATACATTGTACTACAGTATTAAAAACATTATCTGTAAATAACATAAAACATCGTAAAATTAAATAATTTACTTACCTTTTAGGAGTTGGTACAAAATTTTTATGCCTGAATAATATGTTATTTCTAAGAGTTGAGCCATAAGGACCATTGGATTGTAAGGGATATAAAGCAACAGTGGCTGTTAACCGGGGTCATAAGGAATTGAAATATTTGAATTAAGTGATTGTTTACTAGAATCACGTGTTTCGAAGCAACACGAGAACGACTGGCAACAACGAGGATGTCCGAGAATGACACCAGCATGCACCCCACTCTCCAATCTTCTACACACCACCATCGTGAGGACTTTGAGCCACGACAAATTTAACGTGCTTCAGCCTACATGGAGGGACTTCAGTGGCATTAAGGCTAATGAGATAGAGTGAGGGGAGAGAACTTTTTTTCATTTAGTTGCACTACTCACCTACTCGAGGGTTTTTAGAGAAGGACTTCCTAATTTTGAACCATTGTCAAGAGACGAGGACGACACCTGAGCTGGCACCCCTCTCGTAAATTCCACACTACATCAATAGGGAGACGTTTGAGATTCGACATATTTAACGTGGCCGCGGTAGCCAAGTGGTCAAGGTATCTGATCATTGCAGGCATATCATGAGCTCAAACCCAGTACCACTAGTACCCGCCGTGTAGGGGAGAGATGCGCGTTAAATCTGTCGAGAGCTCAAACGTACTTCCATTGGTGTGGAAGTTAGGAGAGGGGGATGTCAGAGTTCAGGTGTCGTCCTTGTCACTTGACCATGTTTCAAAATTATGAGGTCCGTCACCAAAATATTTTGTGTAGTTGAATAGGGCGACGTTAATATTCACTCATTCACTCCTCCCGCTCACTAATCTTAGTCAATGTGCTACTTAATTCCGAGCCTTGGCCACATCACGAGAAGGACACATGAACTGGCACCACTATCTCCATATAAATAACACGCTAAAGTGAGGACTTTGAGCCATCCTCATCAGCGTTTTCACACGCAGGGTCTTCAGGAGTACCAGATGTCAAAACCAAGACTCGACATAAATATTGCTGCTCACGAGCTCACGAGCATGATTACTAAATTACTCTGAGGACATTCAGCTTTTCTAGGATGGAATGAATTTACACAGAATAATCTAGTTGGCAGAGCTATGATTGAAGAGCAGTATTCCGAAGGTTCGAGATCCAATTTTGTCTTTTGGGTTATTGTCCCATTCTACAAGTTACGTGCATGCGATTCTTCAAAATTCTCTTGTTCCTAGAACCTTACACCAAATCAGAATTTGTGTGTTAATTATAATTCACAATAACTAGATTAATCACAGTTAAATCTCTTCATAGCTTTAAAACAACGTTTTTGCGCCAAATCAAAGAAGCTTATTGAGCTTTTTTTAAAAATCTTTTTTTTATATTATCCTCTTATTTATACTAGGGAGGCACCCCCTAACGGTTGACCAACTCCTTTTGTATAAATTATACAACTGTTCATACTCATACTGATCTATTGATGTTTTCGAATATTTTCAGGATGTCACATTCAACAATCAGAATGTACTTAGAAGACATATTAATTTTTTTAGGAGAGGAAGGGGGTGGGAGCTTCTGTCCGTCTAACTCTGAACCAACTTCCAATATATAAATTATGCAATTGTTCATACTCATTGCTCAAATTGTAAAAATGTAATTTGTATGTAGTTCTACTTTTTTTCAATACAAAAATAAATATCAAGACCTCATCTCCGCATTTTAATTTGGCGAAATATTGTCGATGCAGTCAAGTTGGCATCATTTTCGACGACCAAATTTAGCGACTTTAAAACCATATTGGTGACCATTTTTGGAGACTTATGACCGTAAGGTTGTTTCTAGAAGTCACTGGAGAAATTCAAAACCTCATGATCTATGACGAAAGTGGATTTTACGATAAAACGCTGGAAGACATCCCATGGCAAATTGTTTATGGCGCTCTTCTTCAATTAAATTCCCCTTTTACCGACCCCTTTTTACTAATTGTATATACCTATGTATAAATAAATTTATTACAGTGTCAGGGAAAACTTTTTAATGAATGAGCTTTTTTTATATAAATCGAGAAAGGGATACAATTAAAAAATGTGAAGATCTATCGTTTGAAAGGGCTGATGTTCGTTGAATTTGTCGGGTGAGTGAGCGAGTGAATATTAACGTCATACTGTTCAGCTACACAAGGGCTTTTGGTGACCGACCGCGTAATTTTGAACCACGGTCAAGTGACACGAACAACACTTGAGCTGGCACCCCCCTCGCCTAACTACCACACAACACCAACGGGAGGACGTTTGAGCTCTCAACAAATTTAACGTGGATCACTTCCCTACATAGCGGGTCTTCAGTGGTACTGGGCTCGAACTCATGACACGCTAGCCATGATCCGATACCTTGACCATTTTTGAATTTGTCGGAGATCCATATTCTCATGTTGTGTGGAGACAGAGAGTGAGTAGCTAAGTTAATGACCTCGTCATATAATTGTGGTTCAAGATTACTACGCGAAGCTGATCTGCTCTGGTTAGAATAATGTCTTTCGAGAAACATCCAATAAATGAATAAATTCATAATAACTTTGTAAGACATTATGCATTATGCCTTTGAAAAACGTCATAATTTAGAACAGATGAAATAAATAACTTTTTTCTTTTGTGGCAAGGGCTAATGCACAGTAATTATATCTTGACTCACATTTACCTCCTGTAAGAGGTGTTAATATTGTGAGAAGCCATCTCATGTGACAACCTAGTCATCTGTAAATCAAAACTAAAATAACTATATTCGTCTTGCATTAAAAAAGGAAACACAAACTTCTTACTTTTGAATGGAATAAGTGAGTTTTTTTCCTAGTACTAAACAACAGGAGGGCTGTTAGTTACTGACCTCGTTTTTTCGAACCATGGTCAAGTGAGAAGGACTATACCTCAGCTAGTACCCCTCTTAAAACTACTACATCTAGCCAACAGGAGGACATTTCAGCCTCGACATATTTAGCTTGCATCGACCCCTCTACATGGTGGTTCTTCAGTGTCACCAGGGAGCGAACCCGTGACCCTAGAAACGAGTCCGTTACTTTGACCTCTAGGTTACCACGGCCACGTATAGTATTTTGGAAAAATAAATATTAACGTCGAAGTGTTCAGCTACTTGAGTGCTTTTGGCGACTTACCTCGTAATTTTGAACCATGGGTAAGTGACCAGGACGAGACCTGAGTTTTGTGTGCACCCTTCTTCTAACTTCCACATACATCAACGGGAGGATGCTTGAGCCTGGACACATTTAACTCATACCCCCTGCATGGTGGGTCTTCAGCCAGTACTTGACTCGAATTCATTACACGCCGTCTGAGAATCCGTTACCTTGACATTAGACTACCGGGCCATGTATAATGTTCTGGAATTGAGGTCCTTAACTTTTGTTTTTTCCATTATCCCTTTTGGTGTATAACTCTAGTTGCCCCTTTGACCTCGAAATACCGTGGAAAGAAAAAAGAGGGGGGGGGGGTCATAAGAATTCCGAATCCTTCCTAGAAATTAAATTATTTAAATAAATGAATTGTGTTTAAGTATAAATGTATAATACCAAAGGAATAAAAATATGGAAATTTCTTAAAAAGCATATGTTGTGTATAACCTGTTTGTAACGAAGCTACTATCTATCTACAATTAACAACAACTCACTAGTAACAAAC
The DNA here is from genome assembly GCA_019973975.1 of Trichonephila clavata. Lineage (NCBI taxonomy): Eukaryota > Metazoa > Arthropoda > Arachnida > Araneae > Nephilidae > Trichonephila > Trichonephila clavata. The sequence goes on from BMAO01022102.1 coordinate 16,591, forward strand.
TTCATTTACAACTTCTAATTGCTTACACCTTATTCAATATTAACTAATACACTTTATTACTACCTTATATATACTCTCTCACACCTCATAACACCTCACAAACTCTACTCAAACTCTCTCTAACGCTCCTCTCTCTCTCGTCATACATACAACTCCCCGCCCTCTCGGGGATCCACTTACACAACGCCCTTGTAGAAACAGAGCCATCTATATCCTTAACACTGTTGATTTGCATATTTGTGTGATATTCATAAATACACAATTAACATACTGAAAAAACAGTAAATCAATGCGTTTATTTTATTGCATGTGATAACTGAAAACAGTTAACACGCTAAAAATGCGATTCAGATCATTTTGTGCATTTTTATTACATACAATCTGAATAAAAGAAAAGTAGTAGTTATATCTTGTTTGATTTATCAAAATTAATATTAGTGCGGAGAGACTAGTATAATTTATTTTGAGAGCGAGGGCATTAATTTTAGGTATATCTTCTTAGTCACAAATACACAGACAATTGTAATCATAATTTATTACATACCATCTACCGGAACACGAAAAAAAACTCAAAGTTTCATTAGTTTAAATTACAAAACAAGTAATATAAAAAAAAATTGAAGTCAATTCCTACTTTGGATGGATGAAATAGAAAGTATTTCATTAAAGATTAAAAATTTAAACAATATTATATAGAGAGAGAGAGAGAGATAACTAATAGTAGGAACTAGAAAGAGCATGATTTGTCTGCATTGTTGTAACAATGCAGACCCGGTTTTAGCAAGTTTGGCTGAAAAACCAGTTTTCCACGCCAACTATTGTCATTGTTTTAGCAGTTACATAGTTACAAAAATGAAGACAAATCTAAGTTGGCGTCGAAAAACGGTAATTAATTTAATTTAATAAATTAACCAGTAATTAATGAATTAATATTTGAAAAAACTGTATTAACATCACTACAAGTTTAAAAAATTTATTTGAACTTGATCGGATGAATAGAAAGAATTTTATTAACGATTGAAAATTTGAACAATATAAATATATATTTATACA
>BMAO01022103.1:0-22613 GCA_019973975.1 Trichonephila clavata
GTGATATCTCTTGTCTTTCTTGGTGTTGCATTTACGGTGGCCAGCAGTGTACAAGCATGGTCGCATTTAGGCATGTACAACATGTGCATTGGGTGGCAAAATTTTAAGAGTGCGGATAATTATAGTTCAACATAAAAAAAATTTCACACTATAATTTTAAAGTAAATAAATATTTTAGTAAGACATGAAATAAACAAATAGTGTTTCAGAAAGACAGATACTGAGAACATTTTCGCTTTAAACGGTGCCAAGAGACTTGCAATACCATCTCTTATTGGAGTTTGGTTTCGCAGTGAAACCATAATTTTCATTTTCATTTTACTACTCTTCTGTATACTTAGCAAAATTATTAAAAGTTGTAATTAATAACTAGAAAGACTCATAGTAAGATCTCGTGCCATAATTTAAAAAACTTTTTTAAATATTTCTTAAATTTTAAGGAAGTACGGTAGAAGATCAATGGGGCACATGTTCTCTGATGAGGTCTCAATCGTTAAATATAACCGTTGTACTGCCATGTATTGCTAGGAAAAAGAACAAAAATTCAAAAACAGCTCTTATTGGAATAAAATTTTAAATTTTATTTTTAAAAAAAAATGTTTAATGTTTGGTTTTGGTGTGCAACTAATGAACAATAAAGTGTTAAAAACACGAGTAACCGCTAATATTTTAAATGCAAGCATGCAAACGTGCATATAATATGTTGTACAAGTACCGGATATGAGTTTGTGGAATGGAATTGCATGCTTGTTGCTCTTAGTCAATATTTGCTTATTTCTGGTTGTTGATGTCGCTGTCGTTGCCGCCCAATGATGTCTATTCGTTCTCGATTGAAGTAAGATCTAGCAGGCCAAGGTAACACGTTGGCACTATAGAACATGTTGGGTTACAACAGGGTATGAGGGCGCACGTTATTCTGTCGGAAAACATCTCTTGAATGATGTTTATAAATGGCAGTGCAACAGTTTGAATCACAGGATTGACATACAAACTTGCAGTTAGGATGTGTGAATTAACTTCAAAAGTGCTTTTGTAATCAAAAAAAATTGCTCGTGCCAGACCATAATTCTAGGTGCAGGCCCAGTGTGTCTAGTCCGCAAAAAGGCTATTTACAGGCCCTTATCTGACCTTCTTCAAATCAATATACAGCCATCACTGACACCAAGACATAAACAGCTTTAATAGAACACAACACCATCGCCAAAACACTCTCCAATTATCTCTAGCATGCCCTCACTGAAGTTGCAGATGTTAGTGATTTGGAGCTAATGGTAGGAATGCTACAGAGCGACTGGCTGGGAGCTATTTCTCGAATTATTTGATTTGTTATAGTTCAATGTGTCACTCTGGTACCGAAAAAAACAACTAATTTCTGCTGTAGATATACTACGATGTTCTACAGCCTTGTAATGAATACGGCGGTCTTCTCTGTCAGCGGTGACCTGTGCATGGTTGGACCATAACTTTCTTGAGATAGTGTCTTCCTGGGACCACTGCTGAAAAAATCCATGCATAGTGGATACATTCATACCAAGTCTTTCTGCAATATCGTTACAAAAAAAATCCAACTTCTTTTGGCTCTATTATACTACCTAGATCAAACTCGGGAGCTGTTCATAATGGCTTCTTCGTCTTCTTAAATTCATTTTGGACTAACATTCTCACTACGTCAAATCGCAAAGATAAATAAGACTCACGAAGACTTTATAAAGCGTATTTAAAGACACTTGGTTTGTATTCTCAAAATGGCGCAACTAGCGTCACACTTATGGGCCTAAAGCGAAATTTGAATCAAAATTATCTCCCAGATATATAAACGCGCCTGCCAAATTTCGTTTGCATAGCACATTTCCTTCTTGGTGTTCGGATTTTTATTTTTATCAGTGTATTTAACTAATGAAGATAAATGAAACAAAATGAAGTTATGTGATAAAAGGTATGTCTAGTTCAAAGCAAACTACTTCAAGCTAGTTGAATTAGAATTCAATAGCAAGACAAAGATTAATAAAAGCAGTCCTGGCTGAAATTTGTGATACGAATGTGGAAGGGGAAAAAAACACGACACTAGAAGAAAAACTTTTCTTTTAAAACAAATGGACAAATATGAAACTTCCCTAATGACTCTGAATTGGAATAGCATCCTCCAGAGAATACATATTGCTTCAAATCATTGCAATTAGTCGAGTGTGTGAATTACTAAAAGGAAACTAGTCTACTAAAATCTTTAGAAAATTAAACCCAAAATCGTATAAATGAATTTGAAAATTGAAACAAGGAACAACTGATTTATCAGGGCTCTCGTTTGGAGAATATTTCGGTGGAAGTAAAGAAGTCTCGGTTTTAAAAAAAAATGAATTTTTAAAAGAAGGGTAAATTTCATAGAGAATTCATTTTATATCATATGCGCTAGGGCAAGAGGAAAAACATCCCGAAATGCTGAGATTTATGAAACAGCTATAGAACACTTTAATGCATTTTTTGACGAGAGATAATTACCTGAATTTAAGAAGAAAGCTAGGAAACTAAAACTAAAGAAAGCTTACAAAGCCGGTATTGAATCTTTTAATTTTGACGATATGAATTGTGTGTGGACCAGTTTTTACTATTTTTAAAAGAAAAAGATACAATGAAGACCCAACTTGGAATTTATCGAGTTGCAAGAGAAATCCTAATGTATAGATACTATTGAAATTATTGTTTATTCAACCGATATCGAATGCATCATATGAAAGATATTTTAAAGCGAATAAAAAATTATTTAAGCAGTACTATGGGAGAGAAGACAAATTGAACACAACATGGCCATATTATATATAAAACGCACAAGATGTATTTTGGACAAAATAAATACAGCAAAAATAATTGATGAATTTAATTGATGATTTGTAAAGTTGTATAGCAAAATTGTAAGCTTTTTAGTAAGTTTTTTAAATACAGTCAAGATTTTTCTTTAGCCGTTGAGTTTCAGTATAAGCAATGCATTTTATTAAGAGAATTTAAGGTCAGCTAATCTTTTTCCTATTTTAGTTTTTCGACTCTTGAACTCATGGGGTTCAAACCTTTTACCACCAGAGGCCTCCGACAAGCTTGATCCGCCTCTAATCTAGTGAGAAAAACACATTGAAGCTTTATCACTATCACGGTTTAAGGCATCGATACTAAAACAATGGCTCGCGAGCCGCAAGTTGCCCGTTGCACTAACAAATTTGATTACTTAAGAACAATGCATTGAAAATTTAGCGAGAAATTCTATCAATTCAGCAATCAAATATATCAGTTTTGCCGTGGATGTTGTGCTGGCACAAATTGCGAAATAACTTATTTTTTCTTTATGTAATTGTGATGGTTAGTGAGAAACAACAGTGAAGTTGCGATCCTTTTATGGGTGAAACTAATTTTTAACTAACCCTCATGCAAAAAATATCTTTAGAATATATGTTGTTTCGAGAGAGATTGGGATCTTGTCAATTTCGTAGAAAAAAAGCATCGATCGAAACTTGTTTCATTTGTGTGAAAATGCTATATTTAAAAAAGATGATTTTGCTCATCACTATACCACTTAGCACAAATCCTTCAAAGGTTCTTTTTCTTGAGGATTTTTTCTAGACTAGATAATTTGGCTTTCTTAGAAAAATCTTTGCAATAACAGCGAAAATATTTGGTTGGTGGTGATGTCACAAACGCAAAGGTCCTATAAAAAGCATCCTATAAAAAATTTTAAATTATACATATTGATAACCATATGAAATTTTAAAGGTTAGATATATAAATGGATACAGAAATTGATAGTGTTTCTTAAAATTTCGGCATTTAAATGTCCTTGATCTTATAGTATCCCCACCCCATTAATTCTCATGTTGCCACCCATATGAAATAGTTGCCATATGTATGTGGCCCAGCAGGAAAAGATGTTGAGCACCCCTTGTTTAAGGGATTTTCTTACATCTCTAGATAAGATTCTGTGACGACTGCCAGGTTTCAGGATGAATTCCCAAAGACACTGGGAAGTTATATGCAATTGGTCCTGATTTTAATTTAAAGTTAATAATGCTTGGGCTTATAAACTAACATCGTGGAAGACCAGCTGGAGTGAAGAGATTGCACGCATGGATTGGCCGTTGTTCTCCCTCTAACTTGATCTCACTAACATTCTCAAGGTGGTCACACTGCAGTGCCTTGGCTCTGTGATGGTTGATTACCTCAAGAACAGCATAGTGACACACAATAAACTCTTCCTGATTTTGTTCACATTTAACTGCTTCGTACTTAAATTTTCGGAGCGAGTTGTAGTTTCCAAAACAACCTTCCTAAAGAAATATTTAAATGACACAGTATATAAAGGAAGGTTTCTTATTAAATTAAACATTGTTTTCCAACAGATCATGTACATTAAAAATAATTGAAAAAGTTCTTCAGTCTGTTCAAAAAAAAAACTAAACTGACATTTAATGAAAAGTATACCATGATTTCACACACACACACACATTAAATAGTCCAGAGGTGAAAATGTTAATTGGATGAAATGTATTTTAGCTTTGAATAAAACAAACTTTAAGTCTGAAATTTTCATACAAATTTCAGTTTTGGATTCCTTTTTGCAAACACCTTATGATGTAGCAAAAATATTTAGCTTTCAATAATGTAAAAAGATTTTCATGACATTTCCCGATCAAATATCTTTTAATGTAGCAATGAAAGGTAGCCATATACAGTCAGACCTCTATTTAACGAAGTCATTAAATCCACAAAAAAGTTCATTTATGGAAAATTCATTATATAGAGGTTCATCTTTCAATATACTTAAAAACTACATAAACAAAATTTTAATTCATAAATACTTTAATTCATCTTTCAATATACTTTATAAACTACATAAAAAAAATTTTAATTCATAAATACCATATAGCGAAAAAAAAGTAATTATTCACATCTTTTTGTAAATTAATAACTATTTATTTTACATATATCTTACCCATCAAAAAAGAAAAACTGCAAGGAAACACGAAAAAAGAATATGTCAAGCAATACACTGTATTTTCAACATTATAAATAATTTTATATTAAAACTAATGAATTCTAAGGATATTTTCTAATTTAGAGAGTATGCAAGTAATTTTAAACATACATTATTTTTATAACTAGAAATTCTAGCACACATTACCACATGTGTCCTTAAATTTGATACTCATAAAATCTGTTAATTTTGTTTGAAAAAATGCTTTGATGCAATCGAAGTTGCTTCTAGTAAACTGGAAAATGGGGATCAAAGGTTGCACCGCCCAGAATTATATTGCTCAAAATTTTTGACCATTGTAAAATGTGTTAAAAAAGAGAATAATTTGAAATGTCCAGAAAATACTTTAAAAATAGGGAGGGAAAAAAACTGAATCACAAGGAAAAAAAGTTTGTTACATAGAAAATGTACTTCCCTATTGGGAGGTTATTTTATGAAGAAATTCGTGAAATGTTCTTGGTTCCAGAAGAAGTTTGCAGCATAGAAAAATTCCCAATATAGAGATTCAACTGAATTTCAATTCACAAAAATCTGCATAAAAAAATCTGATAGAAACCTTAATATTAAAAAACTAATAAATTACTGAAACAAAAAAAAATATTTTGTGACACAAGAACAATTATGCATCATCACATTGAAAGAATACCCTCTTTTTTACACTTGTTTCAACACGCCTTTAGAAACACCGATGAATAAGAAATATTCATATCTAAAAGATTATGACAAATATCAAAGAGGTTTAAGGAATAATTTTTAGGTTTATTACATGAACTTACATTCATTTTTTATTTAATATTACATGAAAATATTGTGTATATAACTTTAACAATAGTTAATCACACTAATCCCTTTAAAAATATATCAATATTTTACTATTTTATGTTTTCCTCATTTAAAAATACATAAGTCATAATTAAATTTAAATTATATATATTTCTTTTTTTTAATCATCTTCATTCTTTTTCCTAATCAACAAGAATACAAAGATAAGGATGTGAAAAAAATATCTATGTCTATATTAACCCTCTTGATGCACATCCCGCAATGTAGCACTACACAGCAAAAGGGTTAAAATACTGTAAAATATGAAATTATACTTGACTTCTGGACTAATACATATGCAAGATTTTTTTAAAATCTATTTCAAAAACATAAGTTACTGTTATAGTGGAACCACAACTGAGATTTTTCATTGGTCATAAAAATAAGAAAAAAATGCTTTATTGATGCAGAAAATGCAATATTGCACTATTCACAAACATGAGACATTTCCTTCTTATGAATACACAAATGTGCATTAAATTACCAGTTTCAGAAAACTCTTTGTAACACACTCTACAAACATACAGCTTTTCCCTTGGTATGAACACGTAAATGTGATTTTAAATGATGATTTTGAGAGAAACCTTTGTCGCATATTTCACAAATATAAGGTTTTTCCTTTGTATGAATGCTTGAATGTTTTTTTAAATCACTACCTACAGAAAAACCCTTGTTACATATTTCACAAATGTAAGGCCTTTCCTTTGTATGAACACGTAAATGTATTTTTAAACTACTACTTCGAGAGAAAGCCTTGTTGCATATTACACAAACATAAGGTTTTTCCTTGGTATGAATACGTAAATGTACATTTAAGGCAGAACCTCGAGAGAAAGCCTTGTTGCATATTTCACAAAAATGAGACTTTTCCTTGGTATGAGTAAGTAAATGTGTTTTCAAATGACCACTTATAGAGAAAGTCTTGTTACATATTTCGCAAATATAAGGTTTTTCCATGGTATGAATACGTAAATGCATTTTTAAATGATTAGCTTGAAAGAAAGCCTTGTAGCATGTTTCACAAGTATAAGGCTTTTCATTGCTATGAGTACGTAAATGTGCTTTTAAATTAGAACTTCGAGAGTAGGCCTTATTGCATATTTCACAAACATGAGGCCTTTCTTTATCAGGAATATTCAAATGTCTCGAGTTATCATATAGAGAGAAGGCCATTTTGCTAATTTTACAAATGCAAAATCTTTTTACAGATGAGATTACATAAACGTCTGTTTAAAATCTACAATGAAGAAAATCTGTCTTGTACTCTCGTTCAGAATATAAGATTACAATAACATCTTTCTGCAAAGAAAAAAAATGACTTCATGAATATCATGTTGAATATGTAAGCAAAATTTTTAATTTACATTAAAATTTATAAGATAATTCTGCTGGATATCACAGCTTAGCAAAATATTGAAGAATCAAGTAAGAAATTTTATTAATATCTGGTGAGCTATATAAGTTAGCTTTTAGATAGCATTTTTGTTAAATCAGTCAAAATCTAAAATGTACATTAAATGATAATTACTAAAAATGTACCAAAATAATATTTTACGATCTGGTCAACAAAAACATTATTATAGGGAACTTAAGGAATGTCATGATTGTCAATATGAATACCTACCTGGAGAAGAAATCAAAGGGGATATTGTATAGAATCATGGTTCACAGAAAACAGTAAACATGCACAAAATTGAAAGTAGAAAAAGAAAGTATTGCAAGGCCTACATTTTACATGTGTGATTATCAACCCTTTAACTGCCGTTAGTGTATCCATCCATCTTGCTCAACTGGTGTGTTAAATAACCCCAGATATATATACGTCTCTTAAACTTAGAAAAGTACTGCCCAAAGTTTGTTTGATTTATGTTTTTTCTATGAAAAGAATAATACATATAGAAGAAATCATGTAAGAATTGAAAACATGGTTACAGAAAGGAAATATATAAATTGATCACTGCATAAATTTAATAATTTTACCAAGGAAATGAAGAGGTAATGGTAGTAAAATGGACATTCTTGCAATTTCGTGAAAGGCATTGTTCCTTATTCCTTCCTCCCCCAGTGAGCTGCAGTCATGAGGCAACTAAAAACTCATGATGTAGGACAGCAGATGCAAGTTAAGTCAATCAAAGCTAAAAGATTCTCAAGTTCTAAAAGTTGGATGCAAGCTCAGGTGCTACTTGACTGTGATTAAAATTTGAAGGTCTATAGGAAATAGCTCTCACTTTGCTTCAAAGAGTGATGTCCATAAGTAAACTATAAATCCAGAAAATAAAGCATGTTTTTGGATAAAATTAGTCTAATCTCTGTTACAATGGTACTTTTAACCAGGAAAACTAAAATTTTCTTTAATGCTTTTTCAAGTTCCATCCTATGGCATTGTTAAAAGAAACCTGCTCCATATGGATAAACACTGTAGTAAAAGGTGATGCACCTGATAATTATAACTATGCCCAAATCATAAGATGCAATTCCCCTCCTGTAAATCAAAGGCCAATATCAATCAATAAGCAAAACACATATGAATCAAACCTCAACATACAAATATTTGGTATTTTGAGCATATTAATCTTCAGCCAGCCAAAATTTGATAGCTACAAATAACTTTTTTTTAAGGAAATCCAGATCCTACATTTCAATTTAATATGAGTTAAAACTGGGGGGGGGGGGGATGGTTTTTTAGTAATAAATTAAAACATCTTTTATCATAAAAAATGGAGAATTATTAGCATATTATACAGTTAAAAGAAAAGGAAGATGTACCAGTATTAATTGTTACTTGCACAGTTAAGATTATTCAAGTTCATTGAAATCATGTTTTTGTAATTCATAGGAACGGGCATAATGTCAAGATTCCCCAGTTGAAGTATTGGTGTAATACTAAAAGATTTATGCATCTAAAACTGCCAACAGATTTCATTATTTTAAAGAATGTTTGAAGAAATTAATGCCATAAGAGCAGTTCGAAGCCAGTCATCAAAATTCATACAAAATGAGTCAAAATAATTCTTACATTTTGTTACCTATTGATCATATATGAATTTTAACCTCCTGTTCTTATAATGAGTTTACCCTCAGTTATTATTGTTGGAAATACTATTCCAATATACTAAGTTCTCTAGAAATAAGTAAGATTCAAAATTATTTTCAGGAATCATATTTATGGCTTATGAAAAACCACAGGTGTGCTTACGCAAATAGAATTGTGTCTTCATTCTCTACAGCCAATTTTTAAATGTAATACATTCATTGAAAAGGAAAGAAAATGTTAAATTCCATTATACTTGGGGGGGGGGATAAATTTTACATGTTACAGGAAATTTATTATCAAACTTAAAAATAATCACCTCGTTTGCATAATATTACATTGTCTTTATTTGTCCAATTTCACAGGAAAACAATGATACTACTTCTCGTAATAAAAGTACACAATCCTGAATGATTTTAAAGTGCTAAACAAGAATATTAAAAGAAAGCAGATCAGCTCTTGTTCCAGAGATATTTGTGTTTTTGTGTAAAAAAAAGGGGTTCTGATATAATGTAATAGATGTCTTATAATCAATTACACATTTTATTATATTATTTTATATTTTATTTTCTACATATTTAAATAAATCACCATGATTGTGTCATATAGCATCACCTCTGAAGCTTTTACTGAATATCTCAATACGTTATTTGCTACGCTACTAGTCATCTGACAAGGCGAAAGACTCCCAATTCCTGAGCCGCCCATAGATTATTTTAGTAGTATAGACAAGGGGATCTTGATGTGTCACATTATTAAACTCAAGTTTCAAGATCAGCATGGTGTTAATCTTGAGCATGGTGATGACTTTTCATGTTTCGAAGATAAGTTCTCCACATAAAAATTACCTTGGTTGAACTGAATGATCTTGTTCAAGATTTGGGTTTGCCCAAAAATTAAGTAAAGGTAATCTGCCTCAAGTTTTCAAAGGTGGAATCCTTTTGAAGAAAATATTCCAAATGACTTTTCATTCACACGCGTCATCTGCTCTTTGATTTAACTGTAAAAAAAGTAGAAAATCTTGTGTTTTACCGTGACAGTGACGACTTTCTAAAAGAATTTTGTACTGCATATTAGCCGAATGAATGCCAGAAGTTTATAGGTGTTATGAGACTGAGAAGATCTGAAGATGGTTCTATTGAATAATGGGACAAGTTACCACCCACACCTGTTACACATGCTTGCCTACATTAGAGAAACCACAATCGAGAACAGCTTTTGCAGATGACTTACTGTGGTAAGTATGGTTGACAGATATGTGCTGACCTGCAAGTAGAGTCATTGTTGAAGGGCTTGCAGATAAGATATACAAATTACTGTTATTTTCTTCATGTGTGGAGCAGCAGAGCAATTGTACATTGAGAAAAATTGACCTCAGAGAGCCTCATTTAACACTGAAAAAATTCATCCCTTCAAAAACCACATAAAATCATCATTCCTTCATGTATCAAACTTAGCCTTACAAAAAATTCTCTAAAAAGCTATAGATGAGAATGGACTGCATGAAAAATTCCTCAACTAAGTACAACAAAGATTAAAAAAGGACTTCTTGTAAAGCCTCGGTAAACAGCTTTTCAAGGATTCTAAGTTTTGGAAACTTCTTTAAAGGTTTGGAAGCAGTTCAAACTCATGTCAACAAACTTTCCAGCAAATGACAAAGCTGAAAACTATATGGATTTGGTGGAGGTCTTACTTCAGGATATTGGCTGCACTATATCCTTGCCTTGAAGATCCCTCTTCTGTATTCTCACTTGAATTTCCTCACTGATATGTGAGGGTAGGTCAATAATAAGCACTGCAAAATATTTTCAGCATGGCAATTCTAGCATGGAATAACAATACCAGAGTAATTGGTAAATGGAAATATTGGCTTATTACTGATGGACACTCAACAGAGATGTTTCTCGCATCTATCATAAGGAATAAATTTTAAAAATCAAAAGTCCAAAATATTAATGTATTCCTAACATGTATTGCAATATATATACATATATTCTTCTCTAAGCTATGTATACACATTACAAAAAAAAAATGCAGCCACACACACAAATCAGCTTTTTCAGTATAATTTTTGTGTTTAGCACTGTTAATTCATTACGAATTGATTATATTCATCATGGAAGCTCAAACTTTTTCAAAATTTGTTGCCAGTGTTATTATGTAATACAAAACTTCTATCAAACTTGACTGTTAGTGGATGTAGTGCTACATTGCTTCTTTTTTTTTCCAACATGGAGATAGCATAACAGTATTTTTTAATCCTGTCAATTGACTAGTGTGAAAGGTAATGTTTAAATTACTTTTTTATAAAAATCTTTTACGAATAGATTATTTTTTAAACTTGATGGAAATCAATCAGTCCTTTTTTAATTATTTTATCTAGGTAGCCCTATGTATCAGTTTACAGTATTTTTTTAATACTATTAAATAACTTTCAATATTATCACAATGAAAATGTTTGATCTTTGCAAAACATTAGACATTGAAATTTTTCAATTTTAATATTTCCCCTGAAGTATGAAGAACACAATGTTCACATGGTAAAAAAATTCTCCTTTTAATTAATACAAAATGTAGTACTGAGGTATTGCTGATCACGTTATTTCACAGATGATGAATTTTGTAAAATCTTCAACAGGATGAAGTTAAACTTAAAAAGCTAAAAAATTTGTTGCACGATCTCAAATAGCCACTCAAGTAATGAGCTTTTCATTGTTGAAGAAGTGAAACAAATTTTTTTTTTAGTTTTGCTTCAATGATAAATGTGTTTGATCTAACTAAATTTAAGTTTCATGCTTTCTATTTACTAGAACTAATAATTTTGCATATCATTAAAAATGCTTTATAGATTTAAAATTTACATATTTTCATTTCAGTTTTATATACAACTTTTAGTCTTTTCAACATCTTATGTTGTAACTCAAATAACAGAACATGAATATTTTTTGGTTTTTGAAGAAACTGTAAAATGGACTAATTAAACTGATTTACATACCTCTATTTTTGCAATAATAATAATACACTTTTTTTAAGTAAGAGTAAAAAGCCTAAGATAAAAATTTTCTGGACCCCAACATTGCACTCCCACTTAATTTACTTAACCTAGTCAAACAGTTGAATTTAAACAAACTGAAATCTAAATTTAAGAAATCTCTGTTTCTGCTTTTATAAACATATTATAAAATGATTTTGAAATATTTCAGTATATAAAATATTATGAACACTTTTATAGTAAAAAAAAAATTCAGTGATGCAAGAGACCATGAAGGTCAAAGCCTACTGTGCCCATGTTGATTTTCAAGACCTTGGACACTGAGGTGCATGAGCAGATGTTCAAATCATGTGGTCAGTCTGATGCAAAGCTTCCAGTGTTTTAATTTCAAAGAAAGCTTTTGCATTCATTTATTGACCAGCCAAATGGATGAAAGGGTAAGTCAAAATTTTACAGCCAATGGGTTGAACCCAAGATCTGTGGTGTGGAAGCGCAACTCGCTACCACTAATCACTGGGCTTCACTTTTACAGTAAGGCAAAGCATAAATTGATTTTAAAAATTTAAATAAAAAACTTATTTTTTTACTTTTAAAATCTCCCTTTAGAAAAATTACATGTAAAAAATTTATTAATTGTATTTTTGCAAATAAAATTTGTTGTTGTAGATCCATTAAAATTAAACTACAAAAGAATTAAGAAGTATTAATAATCTGCCCTTCCCCCCCTTTCCAATTTTAATTGAAATAAAAAAAATATATTATTGGTTGCTTTTTCAATAAAAGTGATTCTAATTTTCAACATTTTAATTTTTATCCCAGCTTAATTTTATTCCATGCAAAGCTAGTTGCATATTTCCTAGAATATAATTTTACTTCTTTAGCAGTAAAAATTTATCATCAATCTTAAGCATTTACTTCCTTGACCAGTGATGTACACAGTCTACTTTACGAGAGAGGTTATGTTTTTAAAAAAAGCATAAACAAAAGGCACTAAGACATAGTGCTATGCTAAAAATAAAAATCTGTTAGTCATATAGGGAAGGTTATAACCCCCAAACCCCACCTTTTTATGCTACTGTCTTCCATAGAAGAGGATGTTATTAGAGCATGCTGCAATGTGTGACATTTTTTTTTAATTGAGATATGAGGAATTTGTAGCATCTTACAGATCATTTTTACAAAATTTCTTTAAGGTAAAAAAAAAGCTAAAATTGTGAAAAAAACTTACATCAAATTATGAAAATAAAAAAATACATAAAAAAGGATCTCATTTGTACAAAAGTATATTAAAAAATTTTCAATACTGTGTACCTTTCAATAACAATAAATTTGAAAAAATGGTTCACAGTCCTAGGAGAGCCCACACCCTTGACGCAAATTATTTTGGTTGGTGATAATTGTGCCATCTTGGTAACCCTACTTTGATACACGATATGGTAAACCTAACTATTTCTGGAATTTTCATATTTTGTCCGTGGGCATTTCGAATTTCATCCTTTTGTTGTTGGGTGCCGAGGTGGAAGTATGGCTGTGTGTGTGAGTGAATATACCTTATCAATTTTTAGTTTGTTGGATTTGGAAGGTAAGAAAGATTTGATTGAATGGTGTATGAAGAAAGGATTGATTGCTTCGAGTTATGAATGTCCTAAATGTAAAAAGCAAATGAGATTATATATATACAATCGAATGAGTGAGTGAATGTTAATGTCGCACTGTTCAGCTGCATGAGGGCTTTTGGCAACGGACCTTGTAATTTTGAACCATGGTTAAGTGACCCCGAGGACGACAACTATTATACAACCGAAAGAGTGTTGTTTGGATGGATTTGAATGGAGGCAGGCCCGTATCCAGAAATTCGTTTCGGGGGGCGCTCAAGGACGAAAATCACTCAAAAATGACGTTTAATATTTTATTTTTTGTGCAAGAAAAAGATGCAGTATAAGGTGTACAATAAACATCTATTATAATGTTTGAAAGAAGTTTAAGCATTCTTTATGTTTAACAAAAAATACCTGCTAATAGCAAAATTCATATCAGTATTGATTTTTCTCCAGAACATACACCTTAAAAAAGTAACTTTCTTGATTTTTTCTTCGCCAAGCGGTCGAGTACTTCCTCCGGATCAACAACAGTATCCCAGTGAATTGACATCATCGCTAGTGCACTTAGCCTGTCGTGGCCCATCACACTACGAGGTAGAGTTTTTATCCTCTTCATTGTCGAAAACGATCTTTCGACGCTAGCCGTTGTGACTGGAAGAGTAGCCATAACCTTGAGAAGAAGATTCATCGCACGAAAAAATGTTCCGTCACAATACCCCAACAGTTTCAAAATTTCGGTCGATGGATCAATTGATGATATTTTGGCACACCACAACTTGTACTCAGCTTGAACTGCGGACAATGGCATTTCGTCTTGAAAGTATGGACCTAATTTTTCCAGTTCATTTATTTTTTTCTCGCAAGCATATCCTGGCAGTAGCAGTTGGAAACTTGATAGAATATCTTCGTTCTTGATGAATCTGTCAGTCAAATTTTGTATCAAAGTATCGATACAAGGAATGAATGTAGTGACTCTGAAATACTCTTCATTCGATGTCGTTTGCGGATTTGCACTAGATTTCTGTCGTGATGTAACTCTGGGAGCTTGAAGTTCAGTGTCAAAAAGGTTTGCAGAAAATTTCGACGCCACTTGAAAAATTTCTGTGAAAGTGTCGTTAGCGGTTTCCCGCATTTGTCGGAGTGAACTCAATACTTCATTTGTATACTTCACAGCGGAAACTAAATCTGAAGATTTATTTTGAAGGAAAATCGACAGTGGAAGGGTCAAGCTGAACAGTTTCTCACAAACAACAATGCTCACTAAAAATTCACTTTTTTGACTCGCTGAGTGAAGAGTCGATGCCGTTGAAGATATAGTCCACGTTCTTTGAGCGATTTCTTCTAAAGCCATGACAATGCATTCGAAGAGTTCTAAAAACACGATGATACTGTCGTGCCTTTCGATAAATCTTGTGTCACAAAGCCGGAGAAGTCGTTTCTTTTTACTGTCTGGAGCATGTTCTTGGATAGTTTCTTGAAAAATTTTGTTTGCATTCGAATGATTCCTGAACAAATTTACAACTTGACTAACAACTCCAAGACAGTTGCGTATTGCTGGAACCGACATGACATTCGACAGAGTAAGGTTTAAACGGTGACTGGCACAATGAATGTATCTTGCCTTGGGATAATTTTCTCTAATTCTTGTTTGAACTCCACTTAAATGACCTGCCATATTTGCTGCCCCATCGTATCCTTGCCCAACACACTTGGTCATATCAAGATTGAGCTCATCACATCGCTGCAGAATAACGTTTGCCAGATTTTCAGAAGACTGATCGTTGATTGGGATGAATCCGACAAAATCTTCACGAAGAACAGGAGCTTGGAGATCTGGGATATCGACGTACCGGATACATAGTGATAACTGCCCAGTCCCTGAAACATCCATTGTTTTATCGCCAAGGAGACTAAAACATTCTGCATTTGAGATTCTGTCAATAACTTTTTCAGTGACAATGTCGGAACACGTCTGAATGACTTCATTTTGGATGATAGGACTCATATAAGTAGCGTTTTTGGAGCTATTAAGTACATGTTTTTCTAAATTTTTATCACCAGACTCAATTCTGAACCGCAAAAGAGCTCTAAACTTTCCATCTTTTTTTTCAGGTCGTGTCAAAGATAAGGCACCACTATCATGATCGCCTCTTAGAGGTAATTCTTGTTCTGCACAAAAAAGAATTGTGCGAATAATCGGTTCGATTGCAGCTCTATTTTCAGCTATCTCTTTGGTGCGTTGACTATCCAATTGGGATGCTATATCAAGCTGTTTTCCGGCTGATATCTTGAGGAATGAAGTGGCTTGCAGAACACACACTTTGTGATATTCTTTTTCCATGTGTTTTTTGAAAGATTCTTTAGCTTTTTTCCAGTCTCGAAAACCAACAGACACAAGTTTTCCTGGATTTTGATGACCCCTTTTCCAACGCCTTCATGGAAAAATAACCAGCAAGATTTACAATACATGCTGTCTTCACTCGCTGAGTATGCCAGCCAAGCAAAATCATTAGTAATCCACTTGGGTTGAAAACTCCTATTGTGTGATTTTTCTGTAGGGAATTTGTATGGTTCTTTTGGAAGTAGTTTGGTTGAAAGCACATTTTTTTTCGTAGTGTCATCGAGAGAATTTCGGTTCGTGTTCCCAATATCAAATCAATTTGCTTGCCACACAGGGTGAACGATTTCTTGAAAGTCGGTTAAAGTGACTGGGTCTGATATGTTGTCATCGGAGTCCAAATGAGAGATATTGTCCCCATCTGCAAAATAAAATTTTTATTCTATATAACCATTTATCATAATGTCAGATATTCGCTAAAGATGGTTTGAAATATACTGCTCACTTTCTTCGTCTATGCCTTCGACTCGAAAATTCGTTTTCGGTCCCGAGTTGACTTTGAAACTAAGGTTGCTTTGTTCATTACACTCACTATTGTTTGGAAAGTTTTCTGTAAAATATAAAAACGTGCATTTTTAGAAATTTACTAGTAAATATTTTCGCAAGAATCAAAACAATGTCGGTCAGTTAGAAAAATGCTGAAATTCAAATAAAATTGTAAATTTTATTTATTTTTACGAAATCAAAAACAAAATGAAATCAAAAAATCAAAAACAAAACGAAATTAAACAATCAAAATTTATCAAAATCAAAGAATCAAAACAAAAAAAAATCAAAACGAAATTGAATCAAAATCAATGAATCAAAACAAAATCAAACGAAAGCTACAATGAATTTAATTTCCCTCGAAATCGATCACAACATAACCTTGGAGTTGGCATTCAAAACGTCACTTTACTCACTATCAACATTTGCTGCATCATCCAAATTATATGCTTTCGGCTTCTTGAAAAACGATGTAATCGTTGGTTGACCTTGACGACGTTTCATATTTGGTCTTTCAAAAATCTCGAATGTTTGATAGAAAAAAATGCTTGGATTGTACACAAACCCACAACACTCACGTGCCACGTTTTTTTTTTTGGTTATGAATGGCGCAATCACGTGCCACGTGCAATTGGGATGCGAAATATTCCATCTCCATCTGGTGGCGCGTGAGCGAACTAAGCCGGAGTATCGAAAAATTCAAATTATTCGAAAGTAAATTACGATTTTCCATCGACAAAAAACTCAAATTTCAAAGAATAGAAAATTTTATACTGAAGACTTTTCAGTTAAAAATTTCAAATGGAAAATTTTTCGAATTTCAGGATTTCCGGGGGGGCCCGGGCCCCACGGGCCCCTCCCCTGGATACGTGCCTGTATGAGGTTCGAAAAAAAGGTACGAATGTGCATGATATTTGCAGAAGTATAAGAAAGAATTTGTGGTTTTCAAATAGGAAATTAAATTAAATATGATATTTTGCAATTAACTAAAATGTGGTTTGGGAGATGTATGAATGATTATGTACAAAGGTATGTTCGATTACACATTACCTCACAGAAATATAGGTGCTCCCACGATCATTCGCTTCACAATGAGACCTTCAAAGCTTTTTGAAAATTTGCTGTCACGCTGTACACTCCACTTGGAAAAGATCAGCTGTAAGAAAGTAAGTGCTGTTTTTATATTTTTTTAATCTTAAATCACATATATTTTCATTATGCAAAAAATTTACCGTGTCCCACTATATTCACCTGCAGCCTTTGTCGGGTTTGGTTGGTGCCATCTCATTCTGGCTTGGTGCTTTTTTCGGTTTGTCGCCAACGGTGTGGGCTCTCCTAGGATTTTACCGAAAAAACTATGAAATAGTTGCAACAACCTAAAAAATAACAAGATGTTTAAATGTTTACAAAAAAAATAAAATGCTTATTTTAGTCATATGAAATTGTTTAAAAAACCTCTTTTTATTTAGGTTACAGCATAAGAAGTGTTTTTTAAGTGAATAAACTGATCTAAATGTTTTTAAAAAATGTAAGTAGGTCAGAGAAAGATCTGGCAACTAAGCTTGATAATGCAAAATTTCATATTCTTAATTTAATTTCACAATTGTTTTGTATAAGAGCCAAGTGTAGTCATGGTGCAATATTGAGTGATAACAAATAACAAGTGATGGGGGTAATATTTCACATTAATGTACTGTCAGTATAATAGATACACAGTTGGATTTGTTTTCACATAAGTATTCAGAGTATCATTTTTCAGAGATATTTTGAATCTTCCATTCAATTCATTTTGTTGGAAAAAATCACCAGATCGAAATTTTTCAAACCCATGCTGCACTTTTCTATTGATAATAATAATCTCCTAAAATACCTGTTTTATATTGCATGAAGCTCTTCCAGCATTATTACCTAGTTTTTGCTGATTTCAACTGTGAAAAAGTTCTTTTTTGAGGAAATCTTTAGACAGAGCTTTAAAATTCTTCACATAAGTAATACTTTCAATTTTTTCTGAAATACTGCACAAATTTTTTAAGTTCTCTGATTTTTTACATATTAGGCATTTTGTGGTACATACATATTATCACAACCTATTAGTGACAAAATATGAAATGAAGTACCTGGTTGCCAATTCAGCACATACGACACACAGGGAATTGGGGTTGTGAACTTAGCAATCCCAATTATTAATAAAGTTAGCAATTGGTGGGATAATACACAAGTATCCATTTTAAAAAAACTATAAAGTCTAAGCTGAGAAAACTTTTTCTCTCTCATAAACTTTTAGATATTCTTTCACAATAAACTACCTTTAGCAATTTGTACATTTTCAAAGCCTCTTTTATTGTTCTTGGACTTTCCAAAAAAGTCAAAGAAAAATTTTGGTAGAAGTAGCATCAGTCTATATTGTACACCTGTCGTTAGCCATAGCTTTGAACAACATGCAGGTTACAGTACGATTTGGCTCGGTTCCACCTCAATTTGGAGGGAGAAAATCCTGGGAGTGTGTGGTCAGGGGCTTCCCACTTCTCTTCCCCTTCACCAACCTCACGAGAGGACTTACAGCTCGACGGCTATTTAGAGTACCCCCATGTCACGCACTATACATTTACACACATCCTTGCCTTCTTTGGGATTCGAGACCAGGCCCTACAGCACAGCAGTCCGCGTCACTAACCACTGTACCGGATGGGTCAAACAAAATAATATCAAACAATTTTGGCGATTCAAAAAATGTTGCTAAATGCTGTCATTATTATAGAGTTTAACTTGCTTGGGAATTGTCCCCACTATATGGGATTATATCATGGCATTGATTGATTGATGGAACTAGTTGATGGTATAGGTACAATGAGAAGTAACATATTTCATTGTACTTGTGAAGAAAAATTAACTATACTTACGTAACTACTCTAAATTTGTCAAATGATAGGATGTTGCCAGATACTGTAATATTTAGCCAATAGTGAAAAATTGTGTCTCCATGCATGTACAAGTACAATAATCTTGTTTGCGTATATGATACCATTCAGAAAAATGATTTGGGAAAATTTGTCAATAGTATAAGTACCAACTTAACATATCTTTAGCACTAAATGCACCAAAATTTGTCAAACATCAATAAAAAAGAGAAAAGTACTTAACAGCAAGAAATGTAGTTTGTGAATCAACATTAATAATAATCATAGCAAATAAAAAAATGGATAAAGGTAAGAAGAAACATACATACTTATGTTTCATACTGTCAACCAATTTCCTCAAATCGAAAAAGGTTGCCAAATGCTACAATATGCAGCCAATAGTGGAAAGCAGTTCCTCTGCATGCTCAGTAGCAATGCAACATATAGCAAAATATTTTATTTTTTCCAAATTGGTCAATGGTACAATATGCAAGTAGTGAAAAATGGGTACTGCTGAATCAATGTTACTGCAGGAAGTTTGTGCAAAGCAAATCCTGCCATTTTTGTATAAAAATCTGACTGTTGGGGCTTTTTTTAATAAGATATAAAAAACACTTTGGTACTTAAGTATTATTGCAACCTATTAGTGACATTACATGAAACAAAGTGACTGCTTGCCAATTCAGGGCATAAAATACATATGAATTTGGGGTTGCAACTTGGCAATTTATTAATAGAGTTGGCGATTTTTGCGATATTACGCAAGTAAAAACCTTTTTATGGTTTTGATAGCATGGTATGATTCATGTAACACAAATTTTGCTGCACTGATGCTAATATATAAGTACTCAAAAAATAATACATTGATGAAATCTTGTCTGGATGTATCGATAGATTGAGAATTAAAAACAAAAGATGAAACTCTGATGCAAGATTCAAAGACTAAATTTTATTAATTCTATAAAGTTCTATGCACACTTTACTATAAATCAAGTAACCCAATTTAAAAGACTACTACTATTTTCCGAGGTGGAAGGATAATCATAACTTGGTGAAAACTAAAAAGTTGCCAAATCAAAGTTTTTATATTAATTTACTTTTTAAGTTCTAAGAAAAATTCCAGTATTTCCATAACTGAAATGATGTACAGCCAAGTATGCAAAACACTACAATGTCAGAAGTTCAATGAAAGGATTAAACTGTAGAATAGGTGGCCTCTAGGTGAAGCCAATTTTTTGTCAACTAGAATCTGTCGCCAAACTACCTATATGTAGTGATAGCCGTGAAGCGAATTTGAAGAAATGAAGAGCCAAATTCATTCTGGAAGCTAAAAAAACATCGCCAAATCCAAGGGACCACCTATTCTACTCTTTAGTCCAGAATCCTTTCAATAGACGTCATTTTTTTACATTTGAGAGTATAATTTGAATGCAAGCCAAATTTGAATCTCCAATCCTTCAGGAAGGTAAATTCAATTTCAATATTTACACCTGAAAATTTTACTACCTGAAAGAAACTCAGTCATGTAATATAAAATTCGGCATAAAATCGCAATAGTATAAAATCGGTTTATTCTTTTTCGTCATTTGGCTTAACCAAAAAACACTCATTTTTATAACTTGCTATTGGTCTGTGGAGAAATTTCTAAAAAACAAACATTTTCCTGACGAATCATTCACCATACAATAATTATACCGAAAAAAACGAACATCAATAACAAATGCAATTTGAAAGAAAAGCAGTGAGAACAATGAAACAAAGGGAATAAACATGTATCTCAAAATTTAAACTTATTTTAAAAAATGAACAGTAAAGCGCATCTTTCCAGGATGTAAATATACATAATTTTATTTAAAAATACTCAAGAAATAGTAGAAAAAGAAAAAATGTATTTTGCTTAAAATTACCATTTAAAGTAAGTGCCAGGACGGAGATGCCAATCAAAAGTGATACTGACAAATAATTGGAACCCTTAAGGCCGGATAAGTAAAGCTCAATTTTGTTGGAGGCTTTCAAGTCTATAATCTGCAAACTAGGGTGGGTTACTTTGATATTTTTTGCCTCTATTTGAAAATCGCCAAGTTCATCGTTGGCTTAATCGAACCTAATAAATTCATTCTTGCTGTAGCGCTCATGCTGTAAGGTTCGAATATGAAATTCTAGCGGCGAGATTTATTTCTGTGGTATTTAATAATTAAGAATTATAATATTTAATTGTTAAATTTGAGGGTTTTTATATTGTATTAAATTCCTTTTAAGTTTTCTATCATTTTAACATGTTTGCAGATTTATTGATTTTCTAGCTTCTCTCTCTCACTCACACACACACAGAGAGAGAGAGAGCTAAAATATAATGTAAATCATAGGTGCTAACTCAAATATTTGAATCTTCTATTTTTAGTGAACAAAAGAATGCAGTTCAACATTTTTTTTCAGCTTCATTTAATGTTTTTTAAAATTTAATCTTAATTTTGTTTCATAAACAACCATATTTCTAATGAACTTTATTATAAAAATAATTTATACTGTAGCGATTCCATCTATATAAGCCAGTAACAACCTCGGCACCATGGTGATCATTTTGGTGTAGTGGTTAAGTTACTCGGTTTTGGATCCAAAGATCGCGGGCTCTGACCTCCGGATTAGTGCGCCATTTCAATATAAAAGTGGGGTTGAACGCAAAATATGTCCAATCCCACTTTTATATAAGAAATGTTTATAATACTGTAGCACCCATATTTTATATTTAACTCTTTTTTTTTTCTTCTCCATACCTTATTTCTAAAATCTATTGTCTAGTAAACTTGCAATTTCAAATTTTTCAGTTCTGTTTAGTATTTATCATCCCGTCATTAATTCCCTTGTAGAGAAATTTTGACTCTCTCTCTCTCTCTCTCTCTGTCTTTATACAATAATCCATAGTATTCTAAAAGATAAAAATTTAGATTAATTTAAAAAACATTGAATGAAACTGAAAAAAAATGTTCAACTTCAAATATATGGGTCGATTCATCACTAGAGGGCGCTGCGATCGTGGCTATCATCACGTGATTAACAACGTGCTATCATGTAAACAAATAACAGCTAATGGTATGACACTTGTGATTGCGCGCTAACTTTCGAATTTGCAACATTATTATTTTAAATTCTTTTAGTACTTTAAATAGTTTTAATATGTTTTCTACTATTTTAGTTTTTGTATTGTGACTAAATATATATATATATAGTTTTAGTCTATAGTATTATATTTAAGTTTAGTTTATATTTCTATCCTTTGGCTTCGAATTTTTGTATATTTTTAGGTTCAGTAATTATTTTTATTAGTGCCAGCCACATTGTGATTAAAAAAATTATGCAACGCTCTATTGAGCA